>JAPMNZ010960119.1:0-13020 GCA_029875035.1 Pomatoschistus microps | reverse complement strand
GTGTTACAGCCTGAGTATAATTACAGTATAATGTATGAGTATTTTAGTTTACTCATGGCCCTGTCGTGTTGAATAGGCGGCCAACAGCATACTCAATAAGTCTTTTATTTTTTGTACAATCTTCTTCAATAAATTCCGCCGCTTAGAAAGTAATCAAAACTACAAAGCATGGGTTACTATCAAAGGATGCACATTTGACAGAAGTTCAATCTTATCTTCACCTACGACCACTCATTAAAAGCTCTGTGTTACATTGGACAGAAATATCTGGCGACATTAATTTGCACAGAGAAAGAAGCAAAGCGGAGCGAAAGGTCGGCCTATTGAATTTGTATCATTGACTCCTTCTTTTGGAAAGCCTAATCACTTTGCGGAACAACATTGTGACTCTGAATAGCTGCAATAATAATATCATTGTTCTTACTCGCGTTACAGACCATTAGACAATCCCGTTATTTTTATCACTGCGCCATCAAAAGCTCTCTCAAAATGAATTCACAAACTCGAGAACACAGAAGTGGCAGGAAATAATCACAACACTTTTCTCTCTTGCTTCTTCATCATTAACACTCACCAGTTTGAATAACTATGACTTCTGTGGCTTTCATTTCATTCTTACAAAGGAAAGTATCAAATGTCTACAATTAAAAATGAAAAAATGCATAAGTTTAAGTTTATTTAAGAAAATCCCCACTCTAGTTGGTCCTAGTACAAACATACATACATACATTAATTCCGTAACGCTTCTGTCTTCTGTACTTACGTGTAAATACTGTATGCGTGACGACGAGTATGTTGTTTTGTCATTGTCACCCTAGTATCTGGGCAAATGTAACAAATGCAAAAAAACTAAAAAACCCACAAAACAGCGCAACAATCCACTGTTCCTGTCCGCTTTGAGATTGGAGATTTTAGACTTGCTTCCCAATCACGCTAAAGATAGAGATGTTTTTAAAATTTTAGTATAGTGTTATTGTTTATTCATCTTGTGTTGTGTGCTCCTCATTCCTACTGTTCTGTAACTGGTGATGATATTTCCCCACTGTGGGACCAATAAAGGATCTCTTAATCTTAATCTTAATCTTAATGGACAATCCTAAAGGAACCGTCCGAAGAAATTCAATTTAGATTTGAACACAATTATCCCCAGTAGTAACTTGTCAGTCACAATACTATATTATTACCTATGATGAGCTCTGGCCACACAGTAATACTTTCTGTCTGTTTATCACTCTAATTCTCCAAATGTATCTCTTTTGCAATTGCTTTATCACCATAATGTGAAGGCGAGCGATATCTGTTGACGTCAGGCCACTTACTTCATCAAAGTGTGTTTCAAGTTAATACAAATCAGAAAATGCCTCAAACCACAAGTGTTATTCATTCTTAACTTTAAACTTAAACTTTTAAAAAAAGAAGATGGAGCCTATATCCCGGCCTGCAAAATAGCCATGTGATATTCAAAGAAAGCCTGAAACTCCATGACCATTTCCTCCATCTAGCAACGTAGGTAAAGTTATTTTAAGTTAATTTATGTATTTTCTTAGTTAATTTTACTTTGGATTATTTTGGTGCACAAGGGACACACAAGGAGAAGGGAAAGGGAAAAAAATATATAAATAATGTGTTAAAAAAACAGAAACAATGTTGTGTACATGATGTGATGAACAAAACATATGAATTAATGTGATCGACACAATAAAAAAATAAAAGTGAAAAAAAATAATAATGTGAAAATCAATTATACTTTGTACGGGAACCATTCGTGCTGTTGTTTTTTCAACATTTTTAAACTCAATTTGCAATTCAATGTATTCTTGTATAGCCCTAAATCACAACAGATCAGAGAATGAAACTGTTCAAACACAAGAAATGCAATGATAAAAACACGCCGTTGGTCCATACGTGGCAGATGACCAACGTCCGTGTACGTATGTTGATGGAACGCTTCCCATCCAGGCACTAAACTATCTAACTATCCGTTATAAAACTAGCAAAGTGAAATAACTGGTGCAATTATGGCTCTTCAGTTAAGATAAAATAAGATAACCTTTATTCGCCCCCAGGAGAAATTACAGGAGAAAAAAAGGCACTCAGGATTCATACATATTAAAACAAGATCTATTATTTAAGATAATAGATTTTTCTTTTCAAACAGATAATAAACTCTTGAGGTTTAATTGCACTCGGGTCAAAACAAAGTCGACTTCTGGACTGTGGACCGGACTATGCAGTGTAGTTAGTCATTGTTAGTCACATGAGGTTTTGCACACGCGCAAATTCTCGATTAACTCACCCTGCACAAGAAGCAAATGGGTTCGATCCTTGTCTGCAGTCTTCCATAAAGAATGCCAAAAATAGAAATAATAGAAAACATGCCAAGTCTAAATGTAGATCTTCAATCCGAGACATCTGCATTTAGATTTGAAGTCTTCTTGCAATGTCTTCTCGCCTGAATGCTCACTATTCAGTACAACAAAAATCTCTTTTAAATCTCATTCTTGGCTCTGTGAGATTGACCGGGCCGTGAATAGATGATCGTCACCAGGAATAATTGCTCATTAAGCGAGAGTTGTGATGATTTACAAAAGATGAGCTCAATTTGCCCCAGTTTGAGAAGATTAGTCGCTGACGTCATGGGTCTTAAAAAGAATTGGAGGCTGGTCAATTCCTGGGAGACGAGATGTTTTAGGAGTCCAGAAGCCAAGTGTGGGAACAAGAGGGTGTTACCATCCTGGTGGATCTCAGAAGCTAAGCAGGGCAGGGCCTGGTCAGTACTTTGATGGGAGATCCTCGGGGAAAACCAGGTGCCACAGTGGGGCGGCTGCAGACTTAAAGTGCCCAAAGTGCTTTGCTTCTGTTAGTCTGTAGTAGTTTATCACCACTGTGGATGGAGAATAATGCCATGCTAAGCTGACTAAAGAAGCGCTATATAAAACTACATTCAACTGTAACTTACGAAAATAGCCCCATAAAGCAGTTTTATATGCAGAGAGGAAAAAAACTAGAAAATAGACCTCCTCCCGATTCAGTTCCATTCCTTAAAAAAAATTCTGCATCCATGCGGTGATCGGGATCATATACAGTAGATATAAACCATACTTTTTCTTCACATCTCATTGATTTATTTTGGTCTTCATGGAAAGGATGAGCAGTGAGACAGTGAACATGGTTTTGTCACAATTAACAACTAAATCAAATGAATTAACTATAACAACTGACTTTGCTGTTGGCTGTGCATTTTCTTTGTGATACTGGAGAGGAGTTTTCTATTCTCTTTTTTTCAAAATGATTATGTTTTAGCTGTAGGGGGTTCAAATATGAGTAATTGTTACGTAATTCTGCGTAAGTCATGAGGACATTTGCAAAGGCTTTAATGCGCTCAAGTGAAATACTGCGTTTCTTTGTGCAATCCCCACTACTCACTTCCACTACTTTGGTGTGGTCTTTCTAGAAAAATATAGAGAATAGAATATTTATGTTTCTGGTCATAACTCTACAAATTATGCGATAATGCAAGTTGTATTAGTACTTTTGAAAGCCACAATAATGATGTCTATTGTTATAGATGGAACCTTTTACTTCTAAAGATTAAGTTTTGCAACGATTGCTAACCCATTTTCTTTGATAAGAATTGAGAAATAAAATCCTCTGTTATGCAAAAAGCAAAGCCATTGGGCAGTACTTAAGACATCTTTAAGTATAATGTTTGCAACGTCAACCAGCACTTTGTTTTACATAATGTAATATTTCAGAGATGGTATCAATAAAACATGTTTTCTCTCATTGTTAGTGATTGTCTGAAGCCATTTGTTTTCAAATAACTGTGTTTCTATTTTCAAATGATAATGACAGCAGAAAATCTTTAGTTGACCCTGATTTCCATCTCCAGTTCTTTTGTGGTGGCTGTGGACAAGTTTCTTTCATCTTTCTGATGGTAAAGGTGTGTCAGTTCTAAAGGAATTCCTGGGCCACCTTGCTTGAACTGCACCTCTCAAGACGTTGACTCAATTTGAATCAACCTCTGACTTTATTTGACAAGATATAGCTTCACACACCCATGATGAGTGGAGAAAATAGTTTGTGTTATTGTTAAGGATCTCCAAAGTTTGGCCGTGACATATCTTTGACCCATGACATATCTAGATTTTATCTTTCTTTCCCATGTTCAGCCATATAATCTTTTTATCGTATCTTATCTTATGAAGTGTCATTTAATGTAATCTTTTATATCTACTTGATCTGAGCCTAGTGTGTCCAGCAACAATCATTATAATATAGTATTTTCATGAAAACACTTCATACTTACACAACCGTACACACCAGTTTTATCAGTTTATCAGTGATGCGGATTGGCCAGAGCTCTCTTTGTGCCTTGTCCATCAGCAGCTGCACTTGTGAACCGCAAGGGTCAAAGATGTACAGGTAACTGTGGTTAATTTTATCTCTCTTTTATGTCCCATGAGGCATTGTGCCTCCCTGTATTACTGTGTAGTTACTATGGCAGGTATAGCGGCTACATGTGGCATCCTCCTGACCTTGTCCATTGTTTCACATGTTGAAATCCCCCAGGCTTCCATTAGCCCCGAGCCCGTCAGTGGCTAATGGTTTTCTAATTGAGTCTCCACAGGTGCTGTACTTGTTTGTGGAGGTTAAATGGAACCGTTGCAACCATGTTATTTTTTTTCTATTTTTTGGCCCTCCTGCAATGAACAGCAGGAAGGTTGTCCTCTGTCTCTGAGTGTCATTCTTTATCTGTCTCCATCCTCCACCTGTCACGGAGAAGCTTCTGTACATGCCTTACCTTAGTTACCCCACTGCCTCAGTTAGCATTACACTAAATCTTCAGTCAAGGATTTTGTCAACAATTTGAACTGGAACAAGTGAATGTCCAAGATTTGTTTATTTATCTTAAAGCTGAACTAATTGCTCTGGTATACTGTGTTTTTCTGCTATATTATAACCAATACATAGAACCAATCCTAAAACACCGCTTATTTTGATGCAGTGGAAAAGAATGAGGCATTGGGCATTAATAATTCAAATCTGTAGCACATGCTCCAGAGTAAATATTTAGTCATCAAAACTGCATGCATTTGAACAGCTCTTTTTCTCCTTTTTATGCTGTGATGAATAGATTTGATTGACAACATCGAGAGTTATTTTGCGCCCAAGTAAAAGTGAATCCTCGAAAACTGAATCAAAACGTTGTTCTTCTTGTGCAAAGCCAATAGACGCTTCCCATTCTTCCTCGAGCCTGTCATTTCCCAGCAGCCACCTCTCTGGGCACCTGGAGTTTTAGCCTGCCTCTCGTCGAGCACAATCTTCTCTGCCATAGCTCCTCAGCTCCATTTTCCACTTTCCATTATCATGCCCTCACAGCTCTGCCTGTCCTAACTGGAACCTGCTTTTCTTCTTCACATCCATCGAGCCTTTAATTCTCTCTGACCAGCTGAGGTCGACACCAGTGACAGAAACGCGAGTGACTTCTTCAGAACCATCAACTTTTTCTACTGCATTTTTACATCAATCACTTTTTTTTATACTTTTCTGCTTGTTTCCTGGTAAATCTTGTTTTAAAAGAGTCACACAATAAGTATTTTTTTCTATTTTTGGGATTTATTAGTCACTATTTAATACCGTTCATTTTTGAGCAGTGTAGATTATTTGATGCATAGTGACGTGTGCCTCACCTGGAATCATGGAAAGAAAAATATTATTGTTTTGCCTGTTTTTTTCCCCTCAAAATTTCAGAATTTTATATTTGTTGAGGCAGGAGCCCGGCGAGCCTCACTTGTTTGTGCTCTCGGTGCTGGGAATGCAGTTCATTGCGATTGGACAGTTTTCTCTGTTTATCTTTTAATAATGTAAACAATATGTCCATAGTTTAGCGGCGTATCATATATTGTGGAGAAATATTGGAGCAAAACAATCAGTAGTTGTTTTGGAACTGCTGCTGAAAGAGTTTATATTGTTTCAAAGCCTAAATTAAAGCAAAGCCGTTTATTATTTCAGCAAAGTGAGAGAAAAAAAGACATTTTTATTTCATTTTGTGCATGACTCTCAAAGACAATTGTGTATATATATATAAATACATAAGAAAAGCATCAGAATTAATAATAATTGAACATAGATAAGAAGTATACATTAATATAATAATAGTAATAATGATAATACATTTTCTCATGTCATGTACAAAAGGGAGTGGGAAACGTCATTTATTTAACACGTCCTTGATATTCTTTTAATTTGTTTGTATTATTTGCAAAACTTTTAATCAGAAAAAAAAAAGAAGTCCAGTAAAAATGTGCATCCTTTGGACTTGACTCAAACATGAGATTTAAAATAGGTCAACATTAGTGACAAAGAAACTTCTCGGCCTCTTCGACTCTCGTCTCACTATCACCACACGCTCTCCTTCTGCCCGAGTCACGTTGCTGCCCCAAAATAAAGGTATCAGATCTCCCCAGCTCCTGTATCGGAATCAATCTTTCTCAGTATCGATCGCAGCGTGGGGAGCATTAGTGTACAAACAAGGATGCTGATTCCCAGGCTGGTAAAGCAATAAACATCTATCGATCAAGCTGCTCGTCTGACGGATCACTATTTTCGTACGTGTCTCTCCCGCCCAAAAGATACGGCGAGATCCAGTAACACTTCTCAACAGCCACTGCATCGACTCCACGTGTTTTTTTTGTAAATTCAATCTCGATCTCGTCATTTCAAATCACCTTCCAGACGTGTTTCAATCCCGTGCTTTGATTCGAAGCGGCAGGTGCGGACCGAAGCCGAGTCTTGACATCTGACCTGCGGAATTAGGAAGATGATGTCACAGCTCGGGTCTATTTGTGTGACATTTAAAGACCGAGAACCAAGGGCGCAAATGAGAAAACCCAGGATCGATAATGAGCGAGCCAGTTGATTGCCGGACTGTTGTATGTGTGTATTTATATACTAATTGGGGAGTACTTTTTTATATAACTGGGATTGACGCACTTTTAAGCATAAGTAATCCTTAACAAACACAATCGGACTGACTGTTTTCTTACAACTAGAATATGATGCTTTAGTGCTATTGCATTTTAATTCTATTTTTTGCTATTTTTAGAATGATCTATTTTGTTGGTCTGCTGCTACTGGACGCCTTAATTTCTCCTACGGGAATCTATTTACTGTGTGCTTCTGATAATTTCCCCTTTAAGGTTTAAGCTTCTCTACCCATGAGGTCAGTTCTCTACCCAGTAAAAACATAGGTATGACTACGTCCGTTAATATATACAGTCTATCTCCGCAGTTCTAACTAATGGGCCAAAAAATCATGAAGTGATGAAAATGTGAAAAAACGCATCTGCGCATGCGTCAGCCGGCACGAGCCCCATTCATTTAAACAAGTGCCTTCAAAAATTCACAGCGAGTAAACAAGACTGGTCCAAAAAAATTCACTCCCTTCAGCATTGACCCATGTGGAACGGAGCTTTGGGCCAAGAGCCAACTTTTGGACCATCCTGTAAAGACGTTTTCGGAGGTAAGAAGATGCTATATGTTAGCATTGGCTAATTCTTATTCCGGGTCCACCCTCCTCGGCCCGGGCTGGTATTGCAAGCATGTCAGCGCACGACATTTTGGCCACTTTTGAGCCGGGACCCGCCCCCCCCGCCCCACTGAGTAAAACCCAAGTATATAAAAGTATCACCATAAATGGTTTCCTCAGCCATCTGGTGGATCACCTTTGGAGCTTGGAACTGAAATCTACTTCCTTGGGGCATCTCACTTGGTTTTACCATTCAACTGCATCCCAACCATTTGGTAAAGGACTATAATAATAATAAAAACAATAATAATAAAACATTATTTGTGTTATTGGTGCGCTCCTACATCTTTAAAAAAATCCAAAAAAGAAAAAAAAAACATTGCTTTCTTCAAGGAGTGAACATTTATGTACCAAAGCAATATTTGAGATAATTTGTTATTTATTATTAAAAACTTGATCAGGTCCCAGGAATTTGGGACATGAAATTATTGAGTGTGTTTGTAAAAGGTTGACCATTTTCTATCATTGGCCCAGGGACAACAGTCAATAGCTGTAAATATCAGTAAACTAAGTGTGTGGCTAATTCTGGTGCATTTACAGTCATGTCCATTTATAATACATTGATTAATAGGAAAATCACAAAACTGGTGCTAGAAAAGTAGAAAGCCATTGGAGAGAATATTGCCACTTGATAATAATGAGAGCATTGTTGGACCTCTCTGGAACAGTTGTATCCGTATCAGCACCAGCAGAGAATTGTAGTAGTTTCAGTCCTTGTTGCATAAAGATCTGAATCAAATATCAAACCTTTTCCTCATCAAAACCAGGTTTGAGATCATATTATTGACGGAGAAGCTTGAAACGCAGCAATAGGACCTGTTTTGATGCTTGTGCTTGTTTTTCTTCCAGCAACAATAGTCTGCTGCTTGTTTCAGTTTCCCACTCGTTTTGCACTGTGCACCGGAGGAGAAAATGGCAGTGCACTGTATTGTATCATGTGTAGATGTGGGCGTCCGTGCTCCTGCATGTTTCGAGTGGGAGTTGTTGAAGAGAAATTACAGACTATGCAGCTATTTGACTGCCGTGGGATGAGCATGAACATGATTATTATTGCAATCCATCCTAGTGCAATGTTGTGGATTTGGTTGTGGTGGTATGAATTATTATTGTGAAAACACATTTTTACTTTGTAATGTACAAAATACTAAATTGAATCTTCAATATTGATCCAAACTTTGCAAAACAGAATAGTTCTGGTCCCAAAGACCCCAGTGACAGCCCGTCATCATAGAACCTGCAGCTTGTCCAAAGGTTGGAGGGTTTTAAACATTCTTAGTCATCCTGAATTTTAAAAAAAAGAAAAAAATCTCTAAATAAACCTGTTTCTGTTCGTTCTGCACATGCGCACGTTTCTCGTCGTTCTGACATTCATGGATGACCTGTTACAGATGCATGGTATGTAAGGTCTGGTTGGTTCATCAATATTCATTGTTCATTGTACAGTTTGACAGCAACAGGATCAGTGTGGAGAGTCCTACAGCGGCTTTTCCGGGACCCTCCTCTCCGCCACCTGCTGCTCTGTGTCCAGGGGACAGCCCAGGACGGAGCTGGACTTCCTGATGACCTCAGAGAAGCAGAGTGACGTCAGTGGAAATCCACCATCATCTCTTTGGTCTTCCCGACGTTGATGAGGAGATGGTTTCGTTGACACCAGTCCACAAAGTCTTATGTGTTATTTCTCTGCGTCGTCCTCAGTGATGAGTTTGATGATGGCAGAGTCGTCAGAGAACTTCTGTAGGACACAACCGCCCGTGTCTGAAGTCTGCAGTGTAGAGGATGAAGAGGAACAGCCTGAGGACGGACCCCTGAGGAGCCCCCACACTGCAGGTCAGGACCTCAGACATGCAGCCCCTGGCCGCGGCTGGATGGTGTTGAACGACCTGGAGTCGAAAAACAGAATCCTCACAGCGGAGCTGGGCTTCTATAGGTGGGACAGAGCATGATGGCGTCCTCGACCCTAATGCCAAGTGAACCTGCGATAATGTATTTGGCTCTTTTCTTTTTGTATTTAAGTTGCAATAACAGGATTGTTAGTGCTCACTTTTCTACAGTAGCAGAGTTAAGAGAAGGCTAGGGCTGCTCATCTTCACTTATGGGTATACATTTGTTTGTTTTTGAAAGAAAAAATAAAGAAATCCTTCTGCTGTAATGGCCACATGAATGTTGAAGTGAGAATGAATTTATACTAATTTACCTTCAAAGATTATGAAACCGCACACTTTCTACTAGTGTCACCAACTTCTAAGTCTGTAACTGCGCACATACAGTTTTTAGTGATAAGAAGAATACCATACAATAATTGTCTTGGCCTGACTTAGCTTTTGAGGAAGCACTAATTGTTCTCGTCAAACAATATCGACAGCGTGTAACGGTGTGAGAAGAATCAGCCGTAAGCAGGAGAGAAGCCTGTGTGTGTCTTTAGTCTGAGGTGAGAGCGACGGAGGAGGGCTGTGAATGTCTGATTAATGCAGCATTGCCCTTGTGTTGTGGAGCGAGGGAGAGGATGGAGGTTAGCCTGTAGCTACATTAGCATTCTGCCCACACCTCTCCGGGAGTCTTTGTAATCTGAAAGGCAGAGGAGCATCTGTACAGACACTTCACGCACTCCACTCCAGTCTGGATGCTCACCAAACAGCTGCTGGTCACAACTGCACCAACTGACATTGGTGTATGCCCACCCAACCGTCTATCGTTTATTTGTCCCACAATGGGGAGATTTCAGTGTAATAAATGAACAAGAACTCTGTGCTAATAATACAATACTATAAAAAACCAAATATAATCTCTATCTTTAGCATAATAAGGAAAGAAGTCTTTAAATCTCCAGCTTTAGCATGATGAAGAAGCAAGACATAAAGGTATATAGCAGCACTTTCTACTTCCGGGTGGATCATCAAGACTATTGGTCCTCCCAATTGTCAATCATTCTGTTGATACGTGCTCATCAAATAAGACCAGATAGTTTTATAAAAAATTGGAGAGGGCGGTTCTATCCTAAAATTTCTGAAAATCCTCTTTTATACCTTTAAGTACAAAAACCTCTGACTTTTGCATAATAAGGAGCAAGTATAGGTTGGTATTTTGGGGCGGCATGGTGGCTGAGTGGATAGCACTCTCGCCTCTCAGCAAGAAGGTCCTGAGTTCTAATCCCGGTTGGACCAGGGCCTTTCTGAGTGGAGTTTGCATGTTCTCCCTGTGTCTGCGTAGGTTTCCTCCTGTTGCTCCAGTTTCCCCTACCACTAAAAATATGTACAACAGTTCTGGCATGCGCCTCCTGTACTGGCGACCCCGCTCCCATCTCTGTGGAGTGAGAGACAAATGCCCAAAAATAACAATTGTAAACCGCTTTGTGACTCTGGTCTTTCAAAGGCGGTATATAGATAAAGATTACTTACTTACTTACTTATAAAATGCTGTATATTCTTGTGCAAGTTATATATAGTTGTGATAGATACTTTACTGATCCCTCTTGGGAGAAATGTATCCATATAAACACAGTTATGAAGATTTCTAACGAATTAACATTTCTTACAAACTACCTAACAATGCTGCATATTTTTTACTCATACAAGTTTGTTGTACTGTCTGACAGCCGAAGGAACACAGGATATCTTAAAACTTTTCTTTCAGCAGCACAGTGATATATACAGTATGTAATTTGACCTTGTAAAGTGACAGTGACACACGTGGTTCTCTATTGCACATATTGCACATTCAATACATAGATGTTATTGATTCACAGGCAAATGATCTGATCGCAGGCAATTTCCTAGCTCTTCATCAAAATAAAAAAATACAGACGGACGGACTAAAATGAACAGTTTGTATGTTGACGTTTGAAGATGCGTAGTGAATGTAAGTAGTGGTGTAAACTCAAAGATAAAAGTGAATCTTGAGGCGCAATAATGTGGGAGGAATATGAATAAAAGTTTGTTAATACTTTGATGCTTCACAGTTCTGCCAAAGGAGGTAGTTGGATGTGACGGCAGCGTTACTTGCATGCAAATGTGGGGCTCCAGGCCTGACGAGGCAAAATCTGACATTTCAGCTCCTCCCGCCGCATCATAACTGCAGCAACTTTTACATTAACATTTGGGAAACAGGAGATCGCTGTTGTACAATGTTTCTGTCCTCCCTCTTTGCCCCTGTCCTGGATCATAGTCTGTCCTTTATACTGTGGCTGGGATTATTTTGTGAATCGATTATTTGGTTGATGAATCCATTAGTTGTTTGAATCCGGAGAGGTCATTGAGGGTCATTCTCTGTACATTTGTCCAAAATAGACGAGTGACGCGTTTGTGTTTTTCAATTTCAACATGTTTAAATCCTTGTAAATTTCAAAGAACAAATATTTGATTGGTTGAGATTAATAAATCAATCTGACGAATATATCTTGTAAATATATCTTATCATATTTTCCCAAACGTGAAATAAAAAACTTCAAGTCCAGATCAAAATGATGAATGTGTCTAAAACAAATAACTATGACAAAGACATTTTCAGCTGGGCGTATTCTTTCCCATCTTCAAGGCCACTTGACCTTTGTTTTGTTTCTTGAAAAGTAAACATTTGAACGAGTTCTGATCTGCTCTCTTGTGTTTCTGCCTCAGGCCCCTTTGGAGGCCGACGGCTTAGACTGGGATGATGTTTACGATGGACTTCTTTGTCTTTCTTTCCCAGGAGGAAGTGTGTCCTCTCTGTTTGCAGCAGCTCACCTCCTCCTTCCAAGTTCTAACCAAAGGATTTAGAGATCGTCCATTTGCTGAATATTGTTCAGATACATACAACTAATGTGTAAATACATGCTTTGATGTTGTATAAACAAAATAATTATGTATTGTTAATGAATACAGTTTGAAGACAGGAAGTAATAGCAGTAATAACAAACACATAGATTCAGACTATAGATCCAGGACGGAGGCTGTAGATCCAGGACTGAGGCTGTAGAACCAGGACTGAGGCTGTAGAACCAGGACTGAGGCTGTAGATCCAGAACTGAGGCTCCCAGGCAGGGAGGGGGGTTTTAATTGCTTGCTTGCAATCACGTGACGCATAAACTTCCGGTTGACGAAGTGGTGGTCAGGCCAGCAAAAGAAAATGCGACTCTTCCCAGTATTTCTTTGCTTTCTTGGATATTTCATGACAGTTTGAAGCTACTGTGGTTAAAGTTCTAACTCATCATTCTAACCATATGCACAGGGCAGTGTTTTTCCACTACATGTTTTGGTAATATCAAGGTTGAAGCTACTGGCATCGTGGCAAATGCTAATATTTGCTAATATGCTAATAATTCAAAGTCTCCATTCCTCCACTGTATAATGTCACTTACATTCTGTAACGTCTTTGTTTATGCTGTCTCTACCATCGACAATAAAACATGGCTTCTGTCTGAATTAAAGACACGATCCTAGACTGTCATTTTCTTCACT
>JAPMNZ010960104.1:0-11350 GCA_029875035.1 Pomatoschistus microps | reverse complement strand
CATTATTGAAATACTGATTAGATAAACAATTATTGTTATTACAATATTATAATATTGCTCACATCTATTTGAAACCAAAGTAAACCAATCGCAACCTTTTTCTACTTTGTTGTTGGCATAAAATAAACAAACTATGTTGCAAATAGGTTACATGGAGAATTTACATGAGTCTGCTTATTTCTTGTTGCAGTCTTGCAGAATAACCTCCACATCTACAGGACACTCGCAGGCCTACACACAATGCTGCTTCCATTTCCATTTAATTGCGCTGTTAAAACTCCTTGAATTACAAATCATTGCCTTTCTTACTGTAAAAAGATCTCCTTAATTGGCTCAGAAAGCATCGCCTTTTCAACAGATCCATAGACACAACCCGTTTCATTACAACAGTTCATTGCTTTCGATTACATGAGCTTCTCTATACATGTTTTGATGCGTCCCTTTTCGCCCCGATGCTGATAGCCGCAGACAGGCAGCATTTGGTTGCGATGACACCGTGAGCCGCGCTTCTCCTCCTGGTCTGACAGAACCAAACGAATGGATAATTAGATATCAAAGGACGGCAGGCAGGGTGTGGCGAGCTGCGCGGGGCCCGACCATGGTAAAGCACTTATTAATGAGATACGTCTTATCTGCACTCCTCCCAGGAATTCTGCCTTTGATCGGACTGACTTCGGACTTAATACATTTTTGATTGATAGGCCCGGTTGACAGAGAAAGGCAGTGTGCGTTTTGTAGGTGGGTGTGGGTGTGGGTGGGGTAAGTGAAGGCAGTTACTGTAACGATGCCCTTCATGTGTATAACTTACTACTGACAGGGTTTCTTTCCATGGCATTGGTTAACTTGTGCAACCTAACAACTATGGATTTTTGGAGAGTGGATAAATCTTAGTTCCTGTGACAGACCTGTAATGTACGAGCAAACACATCCTCATATTCCTCTCCCTCTAAACACATAAATTTACCAGGACAACCCAAACAGGCAGTCGTGTTCAGTCACCTTAACCCCTGCTATAACTCACAGCACAGAGCAAGAGAGAATCTTTTTGCGCCGTAGAGGCAGGCCTGTGGAGGCGGTCTGAGATAAGCCCCCTATCCCTGTCGGAAGATGAGTTATAGCCCACCCAGGAGGATGTGGCTAGCAGCGACCTATACCCGGACACGAAACACGGCTTTGTGGGATTGGGGGGGGGGGNGCTGTAGTCCTGTTAGCGAGACACTGCACAACCTCATGTGTAGAGATAATGGCCCCACTCTCAATAACACCTTGACCAGAGGGAGAAGAAGCGAGCGGCACGACATCACTCAAACATAAAATCGGCGCCTCCCAAATCTCCAGCGCCTCGCATCGGTCCTGACAGGAGGTGACTGAGCGTAACCATTACAGCAGCGTGTCACCTTGTTATGAGTCTCTGTCGCGGTGCGGTGGTGGCGAAATTAAAGAAGCCATAACCACTGTTCCGTCAGTGGATGTTCTATCACACTCCATTTATTACCATGCCAACAAAAACAGAGCACACCCCTTCCACTGAGTCTGCAGATCGATCAGTCTGACAGGCACATCTCACAACACTGGTGAATCAGTCATGGATAAAGAGCACTCTGGGGGAGCTCGTTTCACCTTGTTTCAATGTTTGTTGTTTTCATTGAAGAAATAAACATTTAGACTTGTGCCGATTTAATTGCTGTTCTCACCACACCAATGATTGATTCTCCCCTTTTATTTCAGTTAGTTTAAAAAAAGATTAACCAAGACCCAAGATTAGACCCCAAACATGGCCAATTTCAGCCATATTGAAGCAATTATCTTTGCTGTTCTCACATCAGTGAAGTTTGTCCTGTTTTTTATCCAGCCATAGTCAATGATTGGTTGTGCATATATGTGCTGTGTAGTTTGATTTGGATATATAGTTGCTGGTTGATTTTTGTGTTTTGTGACCACAGGCAAACAGAAAAGGCAAAAAGTGTAGCATTTACACCATTGTTGAAGTAGATAGACTGTTTTTGGCATTCATTTACCAAAACTAGAAATTTGGGATTGTTAATATTAGAGTTGCATTTTTCTTTGTCCAAGGACATTGGAAAATACAATTGTATTTTCTCCCCTGTTGCAATATCCTTTCCTAACTTAGTTCAGTTCAGTTCAGTTATGAATGTTTATTTGAGCTCGGAGAAGTACATACATATGATGCAACAAAAAAAACATCAATCTTTGTTTACGTGTTATATAAACCTCAACAGGAGTAAGCAGAAGTAAAAATACTGGTACATTTTTAAGCAACAATTACTACTTCTTTATGTAGTATAAGTTTACACCCTCAAATTGTGGTATCGCCTAAAGAAGTGGATGTTCTCTTCAGCCATGGACAGTGGCTCAGTTCAACATTTTTATTTTTGGCAAACAATCAACAGAAAAAACTGTTGAAATTATTGCTTTGTAAGTTTTTTTTACTTTTAGAAGACGCTGTGTCAGTCGCCAACAATCAAACACAGATTGGAGCATCAAAGTTTTCATTCAGCACGCCGGGCAGCAGTGGTGGACACAGTGTGAGAGTGCGTCTCCATGAGAACATGATGAAAAGGAGTCAGTGTTGAATGGAGATTGGGTGTGAA
Organism: Pomatoschistus microps; assembly: GCA_029875035.1. Taxonomy (NCBI): domain Eukaryota; kingdom Metazoa; phylum Chordata; class Actinopteri; order Gobiiformes; family Gobiidae; genus Pomatoschistus; species Pomatoschistus microps. The sequence goes on along the minus strand of JAPMNZ010960104.1, from coordinate 8,738 downwards.
GCGAGACAGAGTGAGGAGGGGGTTAGATGATAAGAGTGGGAAGGACTGATAGAGAGGGAGAAACCGTGTAGAGAAAGAAAATGATTAAAAACACAATCACCCGTCGGAGACTGATAAACCAACGAGTCGTTAATTGGAAGCGTGCAACTCGTGGGGATATGCTTGGATTAGGCTCACTTCTCGCCTTCTCTTGGCTTTTTCCACTTAGTTTGATTCTCATTTTTTCGCATTCACTCACCTATGGCAAAACTTCAAAGTCAAAGTAGTTTGTTTTCTGCTACTGTTAAAATAAATGATGACTCATAGATGGAGAGACAAAAAAGAGTGAAGGTAAAGCTATTTTTGAGTGATATTGGCCTCTAGGACGTCTTCGAGATGGGAGATGGTTGCGGGTCCATAAACAAAGGGCTGACATGCCACCCATCACCCCGGCAGGTCTGGCTGCTGCAGCCCAGATAAAGCCTCAACGCTGCCTCTTGTATCAACATCATCCATCATCCATCTATGCCTGCCTGCCAGCCGCCCACAAACTTGCCTTCACATCAGGCCTCTCACTCCCTGAACCTGTTCCACTTCCAGCGTGTTATTGCAATAAGATGAACAATAAAATGGAATCAGCGAATTAGAAGATTTCTTCTAATTCCTGAACGATAATGATTTTGGATCAATGAATGATGGCAATACTGTCAGAAGGCAGGTGACACCTCGCAGAAAACAGCGTATGCAAACATTGCTCATAAGTCCTCGTTGGGAAATTTGTCCTCTGTACTTTATCAATGAGGCTCAACTAAAGTACATGTTTTTGGTTGTGGGGAAACCAGAGCACCCGGAGGAAACCTACGCACCCACAGGGAGAACATGCAAACTCAGAAAGACCCTGTTCTGACAGCAGAACTTTGGATTTGAAACCAGGACCTTCTTGCTGAGAAGCAAGAGTGCTAAACAATTTGTTTTTCCCATCAACCAATACATGCAGTCTCTTTTCCCCAGTGGCAGGCAAAAGACAGGGGCCAGTAAAGTAAGGCCCCTGTCTTACTTTACTGGCCCCTGTCTACGTTTATCCTAAAAGGAAGTCAACAGGAATCTTACTGAGTTCTAAACAATTGACGGCTTCCCTTGACAGCAACAGAAAAAACATGCAACATGGAAATAGATACATCAATCTGACTCAGAGTACAACTTTTCTCTTTTTATCTGTGGAGCTGCCGGTCTCACTCTCTCCATTGCTAGAATTGTTTGTAATTTGTTCATTCAGACGTTATTGCAGGGTTTCTTACATTGTGGTCAGTCGCATCAATCATTGATGTGTCCAAAAGCTGCTTTTCTTTTTACTTTTTCTCAAGTCAAAAATACCTTGAGTGGCAGCGTTATTGTTTTATGTGAGAACTGATTGTTTTGAACGGGTTTCTCATCAAATCACACAAAGCAAGAGTCTGAGTGAGGTTTGGCACGAGAGCATTTTTCAAAACTAGCCTGACATAATATTAAAGTGTGATGTTGCAGTGAATTTTTAGCCCGGTAAATGACCCTTCAGGCCACTATTGTTCACTCGTCAATTTGGGTTTGTATGAGCATCTGAGCGTTTTCTTGGGAAAAAAAACATTATGCAAATGGCGATGGGCACTGTAAAGAAAAAATGTTGACATCCTCTATCCTCGCTGCCCCCTGAATTCACACACATCATGCACACACAATTCAGAGGGTTCTCTTTTGGCCCAGTTTGGTGGCTCTGTCTCTTTTGGCTGTCTCTCAAGCATACATTAACAAATGCGACCATACCACCTGCGCTTTAGCCTTTCTTCCATCCATTCTGGCTTGTTTGAGTCGCACTGAACAACCACAAGACAGCACGACAGAATGATGTCAGCCATTTTCACAAACAATGTAGGGTTATCTAAAAAAAGGGAGCAGCAAATCCAGAGAAAGTTCTGCTTTTGCTGGAAGAAAAGTGAAGAGTAACTATCAGTCCTCTCAACATATTTCTGGCTCTGTGCACATTGCAGTTTGTTAGTTGTGGTCACTAAAACAGTAAATGTAACCCGTTTTAAGCTCTAGTTTGAGTATAGCAAAACTTATTACACTGTAAAGAACTTTTCATTATATGTTTTTAGTGCAATTCATTGCAAATAGAACATAACCGTACGCAAATTTAGATTATTTTGTTTGGTGCCATTTCACAATTTCTAGTAGAGGATAAAGACAGTAACACAATACACTTACGGTTCTAGTTCTTAGGCTGTCCCAATAACCATGATATTGCCATACTGCAGGTATCAGTCAAATTGCACAAAAGCTCAAACTTTTGATGAGGCTTACTGCACATAATGTCTTCTCACTGTCGTTGGCAAGATCCATAAGTGATGGCGGATTTAATAATGGCAGTTGCCTGTTCAGCCAAGCGGTGAATTGTATTTACATTTTTTTGCAAAAATAACATACATTTGAAAACCAGTCATTAACTAGTTTTGGACACAACACTGTTGGATTACTTCTTGGGTAAATAAAACATGACATAATAATATCTATCTGGGATATCAACCATCATACAGAGAATATTACTTCTGGCCTCCGGCTCCTATTCCTTTTAATTAGTCTGAGTCAATCGGTCAGTCACAAAACAATAACTTATACCGCTGTAATTATTCTGGATCCCTAGAGATGATCATGCTATTTAACATTTTCAGAACAAAGCTACGGCCGCAGTAGTAATAGCAGTGGGCATTTTTTCCCTGTGCTTTACACAATCAAACTTAGTCATGAACGAATACTAAGAATCTCACTATTGCATTGTAATTTTCTAATTTTTAGTAACTATGTTTAGTTTTAGTTAAGTCTTAATCTAACTATACTCATTAAATATTTGTAAAGAGATTTTCTATATGCGAAACCCAGAAGTACATTTAGAAAGTCTGGGGAATAGTGAGATAGAATGGTAAGAACTGGAAAACTGGTCCAACCTAAGGATGAATTAAAATGAATAAAAGGATACAAATGGGAAAAGGGCCTATCATTTTGTTCCTTTAATGAATAAAGTGCAGATATCAGAGTCTTAAGAAGCGGTGTCACGGTGACTCCATGTTCTCAGGGTAGAACAAATGAAAGAGGAATACAATCATTGTCTTTTCATTTTTTAGCAAAGAAACTTTTTACAGGGTGGTTTGTCTTCGGATTAAAAGTTCACTCTTTTGGTACTCTCCTCCTCCCTTCCCAATGCACAGAAAAATCCCAAATTTGCATGAACACAAGGATCTCTATGTTACAAACTTATAGCAGTTTTAATGAAATCCAGCTTTTGACACATACAGCTCTAAGTTGAGCATACGGCTCACTGTCCAAGCAGCAGAGGTGGGAAGTCTAGCAGTTTTTTTTACAACGGCTTGTGACAGAGAAATAGATAATAATTTATGATAGCTTGATAGTTTAATTGTTTATTTTATTGTAATGTAAACAATTAAGTGATTAACACTCTTTACAGAAATGTGTTAAATCATTATAAGCAATTATACATTTGCTTTTTTTAAAAATATATTTCTTTTGAGTGAAAGCGTTTATTTAGTTAATAGAAAAGACAAGTCCTGCAGCGTGCTTATGGTGATGAGCTCATGCCATTGCCTCTCGCCTATAACGAGTCACGCGTGGCCGGGAACAAGCCCACTGTATTGAAGACCCCTGTTCTGGCCTAGTGTCCATTAACCTCATGACTCAGCTGTTGACACCAGCCCCAGTCCGGCGAAGCACTTCAAAGCCCCGTCCACTTGTGGCTGTGAGGGGGCGAGACGCGCACAACACAATGGTTACAATGGTTTGTGATACGACTCCTCAGGAATGCCCCGTGTTGAAGGTCGTGTGAAACAGCACTGCCACTATGAGTAACCTTTGGGCAACTGCGACCCGGAAGTTGTCAGGTCATGTCTCGGGGAAAACGGCTCGTCTGTAGACAACAGCGATATCCAGCTGTGTTCAACTCTGTCTGGATTTCTCTTGGGAAACTTGGCTGACAGCTCTAAATAATCAGTCAAACCCACTATTGGTAATGGATTTTTTGCTTTTCAAAAATATCATACAAAAACACACATAAACACACACATGTCCAGGATAGAAAAATTGTAACTAAAAAATCAAAAAGGGATTTATGTTTGTCCTCTTATGAAAAAAGTAATTTAGTAGTTTGGCAAGAGTTTCCGCAAATATGGGGGACTAATGTGAGACTAATAAAGGCTTAGTACATTCAATAATATCAAGCAGCATTAAGACTTAATACATCTTCATGCTGCTAAAGAGATTCTCCTTTCTGCAGTGGGCTGTTCTTCCCTAGTGCTTCTATTTTTATAAAAGCTCCACTCTCTATCTAATAATATTTATTGTATTGTACTCTGCCAGGGTAAAAAAGTCTGTAACAGTTATATTAATAATTATAATGCAACTATATAGAGTCTAAAACGCATAACCAAAAGATATTTTATATAGAAGTCAACAACATTATCATATAAAAATAGCAGGAAACTGAACAAACCACTTCTGATTTTCCTCACTAGAAGCCTTTCAGTGAATATATTTTAATCTCCACAAGGTTTAAAATGTACTTAAAATATCTTATGCACATTAGAAATATTTGCTCGATCATAGCTGACTAATAACTACATTGATTGCCGGCACATCAGTTATTATAGTATTCGTTAGTTCCAGTCGATGTCTCTATATGTGTTCTCGGCGTGCACTTAACTGTAGTCTCTCTTAAAGCTCTGATCATATGTTCGGGGTGTCTGAGAATAAAGAAGAGTGAAACAGGCTTGGATTAAGTAAGTTGAGTTGATGCGAAAGTCACAGAGTTCATATTACAAGTTAAACAAACAGAAGGGTCTTTGGAGAGGTTGAGTCTGAGGTTTGTGCACGTTAAGTAAATTAGTGTAAATTTGCAGAAGTAACTTAATTTTGAGAGAAAACAAATGGTGGAATTTTAATTGAGCACAATACCATTCAACAAACTTGGCTCAATGGAGAAAATGAAGCAAGACTGATGGAAAGACTAATGATTAGTGTAGACGGCTGCCACAGCAATTATCACCAGTCTGTTCTTGACTAAATGCATTAAACACAATTGCCTGAAGTTCAGCTGTAAAAAAAGAGAAGCCTCCTAAGCATTATAGTACCTGCTTTTAACATTTAGCATTTGTATGATTGGGCCTGCTACCTGTTTTTTAATGTATGTATTTATTTATTGATTATTTGTCTGGGATAGTGTATGCTAATAACATCTTCGGATTGTGCTTGTGCTTCACAGCAAAAAGGTCCTTGGTTCTATTCCACTTTACATACCACTAAAAGTATGTATAATAGGCCTGAATGTATTGTGTGAGTGCATAGATGGTGATAGTCAGGGGCTTCAATGCTCCAGTGTGTTCGGCGTCTCACTGTCATCCTTGTGTATGGAGGGTGGGATCACCGGTGCACCAACAATTTAAAAAACGCTTTGTGTGTGCTATATGAATAAAGATGATTTACTTAGTCACAAACACGCACTCATTCATCCAGAACTATGGTGCATGTTTTTGGAAACCTACTCCGACTCGGGGAGACCAGAAAGGAACTAGCTCTCCTTGGTGCAAGCGCTAACGGCTGCACCACCTTGTCACCCAGATGTTGCTGTGAGATGATATTGTTTTCTTTGAATTAACCTCAGTATATCTTTAATCTAATCAATTACATCTGTTTTTTACTGCTTAAAAATTGCATATGAACTTGTCTCTCCGTCGATATGCCTAGTAAAGTCACTCAATTGTCTTTCCCAGAAAAGTTACATTGAGCACCTTAAGATTTTAAAAGAAATATAATGTTTACCCATGTTCTGAGGATCTTTTCCTGCGGTAGGATCTTTTCTTGCGGTAGGATCTTTTCTTGCAACTAGGAAGTGAAAAAATAAAAAGCCCCTGTGCTGTATTGGCTTCAGTTGCAGAGCACTTTTAGTGAGGTCTGAACGATTGAACTTGTCAGTGAGGGCATATGTGTGCTGCATGATCACTAATGTGTCTTTTAATGTCGGGACATATGCAAACCCTTATAAACAGTGTTTTATGCAAACAGTGGCAAAGCTCCCATCAGATAAGACTGAACAGGAGAAGGAGGCTGTCTAGAGAGGAGAAAGGCAATAAGTGAGGGCGAGGCAGCGAGGGAAATGAGCGCTGTATATGCACAGAATGAAAGCAGTTCAAACAAAATAAAAAGCAAGGTTAAGAAACACATGGACCATTGTATTTGCTGACAGACATTTAGTATCATCATATTAATTGTGATTGTGATTTAGTACTGTATTTGTGTTGGTTTCTCTTCCAACAGTGATACCTGCTGTCCAGATGTTTTGGTTCACTCTCCTGTCACAAAGATAAGCTAAATCATGTCACTTGGCATCATATCAATCCTAATTTTCCACCACTATAATAGATTCAAAAGCAACATCCACAAATCATCCAAACAGGTACCAGATCTTACAAAGCTCATAACAAGACATTTAAGTATACAAGAACAATACCTGACTGAAATAAAAGATCTCTACCATAGGAAAATACAACTGCCTCCATATTAAACATGTTGCACTTGTACCACAGTCAAAGATCTTCCACTCTTTGTCATTTTCATCTTGCACGAATTGACCAGAACCTTCCACTATAATGTGCTTTCACTTCTTCAGCATTTCTGCTCTGTTATGGATTTGCACTGAAGATGGAAGTCGCCATGGTGTTTACTGAAGCGCTGCTTTGCCCTAGATCAACTCAATCTCTCATTTTGAACACCCCCCGCCAATCTTCGTCACTCCGGGAGACAAATGTGCATCGGCAAGTTGTGTCCCCTCTTCCTCTGTGCCCACTGGCTCCCTCAAACTCGGTTCCTTGCTCCTTTGATGTACTGCGTGCAGAATGGAGATTCTTTGCATGGTAAATTTGCCCAGTTGCCCGCAGCGTATCCATTACACAAGTTTAAAGAATGCTTCGGAGTCGTTTTGGAAGGTCTCTTTTTTCTCACTTCACAACCAATTTCTCTCTGTTTTGAACTTGGGTAGTCATGAGCCATGTAATCTGTAAATTGGGCCCTTTCTTCCGAGTCTGCGCTCCACCATCGAGCAGCTTTGATGTGCAATTATTTTGCTCATTACAAGTTAATTTTATTGTTATAGTTTTCAAATGTTTCTCGGGGTCATGATGTTAAAAGTTTTGCAGAAGTAAGGAGGAGAGACAATTAGGGACTTACGTGAACGTCACGGGAGTGCAGTGCGTAGCGCTCACTTGAGATGCCAGTGAAGGCGATCTCCCGACTCACTTTCAAGCCTTTTTGAAACAACCTGCTGGGTGGTTTGAATAGCGGAGGAAAAGTTGATCTGGGATTTAGTGTGGTTAAAGGGATCCAAGGCCTTTTATCTGCTGTAAAAGGTTGGGAACATTGAGATTTGTCGTGTTTGTTAGAACCAAGCCATAATCTCTCCTACAGGGAAATCTTAGCAGTATGAGAATGGCTGAATCCCAGTATTATTATGTATGCCTTTGTTTGCACTGTCTCCCAAACTGCTGTGGATATTACAGCATGCTTATGTTGGGGTGTGCACAGGGTGTTTGTTATGTGTTTTTGTTGCTGTTGTTTTGAATCTATCTATATTAGCACTTAGTAGGGTTTGTGAATCTGTAACATTTGTAACTTCGACCTTGATTGCCAATTGCCAGTTTCATCCACTTGGTTGAAACATACATGGTTATTTTTCACTTCAAAAAGTACAAAAGCACATTCTGTCTCTATGTTCTTTAATAGCATCAACGTAAAATAAACTTTGTTGACAATAATAGCTGCTGGCAAAGCGCCTTCCCAAACAAAAGAGAGCCAACAGGTTCAAAGGCAACGCATCAGTGTTCCTCAGACTGTTCATTATTCATCCTTCAGTCTTGAGCTCTCATCCCCCATTCTCCACACTGCCTTTCTCCTGTCTGTGTTGTCTTTGTGCTTCTTTGTGTGTTAAACTGCTACATGGTCTGGATACTGAGGCTTATTAGCTGTTGAGTTTAATTAAAAAAGGCCATTCATATGAAAATGGGGGTTCGATAGCGATTGCTGTCCCCAGCAGCTTCCCCCTGTTACTTTTAATTAGACACTTTCTTGATTGACATCAAACCTGTGTGCATGGTGTGTGTTCATTTTGGAGGGCTAGTTTTTTTAATGTGCATTCCACACACACTCACATATATATCCACAGCTGGGAGGTCATTATAGCGGGAGGACTGTACATCAAAGTTCACTTTGTCGTCATGAGCTAATTATCCACAGTAGCACAGAGAGCACCTTGTCACTCACAGCCTCAGGTCGCGTTCAACAATGCACAGTAACCTTGTGATTATGAACCGTGTGCTGTGTGTCCAGTGGCACTGCGCTGATGGGAAAGGTGATGAGCTACTTTCTTTTCCTATTTGTCCTCTCCTCCCTCTGTCTCCAGAGAAGAGCCACTCTTCATCTGTTTGCAGAGCACGCTCCAGCTAGTGCTACCTTATTATTATACTGTCAGAGGCACGTGCCCGCTGATAGATGTTCCTCTCAACTGTTTACAACAAGCAGATGATTTAACTAAGACTCCTGCTTCGTCTGACCTCTCTCTTTCTTTCTCTTCTTAAACAAGACGACTTCATCGGTTGTTTACGATGACTCCATTTTATGGGGCCAAAGAAATAAGGACCTGTGTTGTAGATGTTTAAGGTGTTTGCGTG
>JAPMNZ010960101.1:0-12280 GCA_029875035.1 Pomatoschistus microps | reverse complement strand
TAGTATTATATTGTAAAACATAAAATGATTTTGTCCTTTAATTACACAATCAGTATTAACAATCAAGATGCACTTTATTTATTTTTTTACATTTCGTTTAACAGTGACTAGAATGTGTTGAAATAAATATTGCCTTTCCAAAATGCTCAATAATCAAAGAGGTGTTAAACAAATGCACGTTATCCAGTAATTCTATTCTCATTTCAATAACAGTAATATTATATTGCAAAGGCCACATTTCAGAGAAGGCTGCTCTGATGCCTTACCTGTGAACTGCGGGAAGTGTTAACTTGGTAATAACCTTGTTAAAGCCTAATGCAGAGAATGTTCAGACTTGAAACCTTGGATACAGCTGCCGTCTCCGCTGCATCGCGTCCACGACATTTTCAATCATCTGCAACAGACATTTTATTAACCATACTTTTTGATCCATATTTTATATGTTTTGTGCAGATCTCAACAAATCAGTTCAAACCTATCGGAACAGTGCCTCGCGCGCTCTGATGTGTCCTGCTCTTGGTGCCATTGGTTCAGAATAAAATATTTAGCAGCCCTGGGACTGATAAACACATCTTCAGAGGGACGCCATGATTTCACGCTATATCACAAACATTTTAAAGCATCAGATGCACTGCCTGTCATGGACTGTCATTCTTGGTGCGTTAATAATATATCCTGGCTGCTGCTGCGGACATCCTTTGGCACTCATGGCGCATGAATAGGTAAATAACACGAATAAATAGGTAAATAACGAAAAAGCTGCATCTTTCGTTATTTCACTCATGCGTTAGAATAAATTAAAAGTACAAAAATAAACATGTCAAACTATAAACAAATCACTTTGCTCACAGCACCCTCCTAATTAAGAGCTGTCTAATTAAATTATAACCTTCAGTTAACCAATAGCGTGGCTTGTTTCATTAAAGTGGGGGAGAGTGATGGAGAGAAAATGCTTTCTGATTGCAGGATGGTGTCAATTGGCTAATTTGCTTCTTTTGCTTCTTCAAGGCGTAGCAAGGCGTTTTCCCTGCGTTAGATAGGCGGTGATATATGTTCAGCGCACAGAGGCTTCTTATATAGAGCCATGCAGGTGGAGAATTGCTTGTCACCAGCGAGTAATCTCTCCAAGAAGTTTATGAATGTGGGCAGTGGCTTCTCAAGCTCGGATGGACCAGAGCTTGCGCTGCAGGACCATCCTCTTCTATCTGCGAGTGACAACCTGGAGAGAAGTTCACCTCTGAAAAAAAACTCCAGGGAGATGACGAATCAGTCAGAGGCAGACAATTTCCCGGACTCCAAGGACGCGCCGGGGGATGTCCAGAGGGGCAAACTCTCTCCCAGCCTTCACTTCGATGGCTCAGCGGCTGAAAGGTGCATCTTCACTCCGACTCAGCCGCAGCCAGTCCCCGCCGGAGCTATGTTCCCGTACGCCAGCCAACACGCGCCTCCGCCCTTCTCCATCGGCAGCCCCGGACGCTACATGGCCCACCACCCGGTCATCACCAACGGAGCCTACAACAGTCTCTCGCAGGGCTATTCAGGATACCCGTACGCGCAGCAGTACAGCCACGCGTACCAGGGAGGCGCCTTCTACCAGTTCTCCTCCGCGCAGGGGCTGGTGCCCGGCAAGGCGCAGGTCTATCTGTGCAACAGGGCCTTGTGGCTGAAGTTCCACAGGCACCAGACCGAGATGATCATCACTAAGCAAGGCCGGTGAGTGTGCGTCTTTACTATGACTTTATGTACACAACAGCACTTTTCTCGGGCACTAATACTGAACAAATATTTATATTTCTCAAATTTGGAACACTCAGGAAGTTGTTTATTATTCGTATTCGCCTATTGTAGGTTTGTAGTCTATATCTGTTAAGTGTGGCGCATAATTTTCGTATGTGTTTTTTTCACGCCACAGACGAATGTTCCCCTTTCTGAGCTTCAACATCTCTGGCTTGGACCCCACCGCTCATTACAACATCTTTGTGGACGTGATTCTTGCGGACCCTAATCACTGGCGTTTCCAAGGGGGGAAGTGGGTTCCGTGTGGGAAAGCAGACACAAATGTCATCGGTAGGAATTTTGAGATATCATAATTATTACGAATTTAACGCATTTTTATAAAATCATTAAGTTTTAGAATGTATGTATTTATTTTCAGGAAACCGAGTTTACATGCATCCAGATTCGCCAAACACCGGAGCACATTGGATGCGTCAGGAAATTTCTTTTGGAAAACTAAAGCTCACAAATAACAAAGGCGCATCCAACAACACAGGCCAGGTATACTCTCTTAATACTTTTTGCTTAATCTATGAACGTCCTCTGACTTTATTTCAGTTGTGTTTTATTGTACCAGTCACCTGTGGCACGGACACTGTCTGCGTCAAATGCAAAAGAAAAAAAAAAAGAAATCATGGAAATTATCAGAATGAATTATTTTATTCCAATCTTATTCTAAGAGTTCATTGAATATGTATATGTAAATATAAAATATAAAAACGGCAGGTGTGAAAGTTGTTTACACATTTTACATTCACACAGAAATGTATTAATAACTTAATATATAGTGTTATTAAATGTATTAATAACACTATATATTACTGGAAAGTTTCCCCCTTCCTGGTCCGCCTGTGGAGCGTGTGAAGCCCGTGCGTAATGAGCTAATAGCAGGTTGCGTGTCGTCTCTTTGTAAATGGCTGTGCGCTCATGTTTTGTGGTGTGTTGTGCAGATGGTGGTGCTCCAGTCTCTGCACAAGTACCAACCGCGGCTCCACGTGGTGGAAGTGAACGAGGACGGCACCGAGGACACGACTCAGGCGGGACGCGTTCAGACCTTCACCTTCACGGAGACGCAGTTCATCGCGGTGACGGCCTACCAGAACACTGACGTACGAGCCTCAACACCTTATAGGCCTACTTGTCAAGCTTTTCTATTACATTTCATAAAGCAGTGAACCATAACCTAATAATAATAACCTGCATTCTGTATATTTCTTTATTATAATTGTTATAATGGTTTGTTAATAATATTATTATTATTATTATTATTTATGAATCTATATTTTATTACAGATCACGCAACTAAAAATCGACCACAATCCGTTTGCCAAGGGATTTCGAGACAACTATGACACGTAAGATTGTGCTAAACCTAATCAATATTTTTTAATAACCATAAAATCAAACACTACCTCAATTTAGAGTTTATATTTCTTACTATAGTTTGGATGAAATGTGGGAATTTCTCACAAAAATAAGTGCCTATCAAATAATGTTTGAGGCCTATAATCGACGACCTATTAATGGGAACGAGGTCCTCCACATGCTTCGTGAATCAGGAGCTCTGCAGACCCATGAATCTGTTCAGATTGAAATGCAGTTGAAATGCAGTCATGTCCATGTGAATGTTGTGCACATGCTTGTCCGTGCAGACTGAGGTGAAAGTGTTGGGTTGATCTTTAGTGCTCGTGCTCTCTGAGCTGTTTGTTTGTCCTTACAGGGTGTACACAGGCTGCGACATCGACCGCCTCACTCCATCTCCGGGTGACTCTCCGCGTTCACAGATCGTGCCGGGCGCTAGATACGCCATGCCCAGCTCCTTCCTGCAGGACCAGTTTGTCAGCACTTATGCCAAATCTCGTTTTCACCCTGGCGTGGGGGGCGGGCCTGGCACGGAGCGCAGCGTCCCACTCGGCAACAGCTTGCTGTCCCCGCAGCAAAACGAAGAGCCCCCTGTGGCCGCCCCCCCGCAGCGCTGGTTTGTCACCCCTGCCAACAACCGACTGGACTTCGGTGCCTCGGCATACGACGCGGCGGATTTCGCCGGTAACGCGGCCACCTTGCTGTCGTACGCTGCGGCCGGAGTAAAGGCCCTCCCGCTTCCCACTGCAGGCTGCTCCAACCGGGCTCTGGGGTATTACGCGGACCCATCAGGGTGGGGAGGGCGCACTCCTCCACAATACAAGACAAGCTCAGTCTTCTCCTGTTGGCCTGCCAATTCTCTGAGCAGAGGGGTCAACTACCTGTCCGAGGAAGGTGTAGACTCAGTGGTCACAGAAAGATCTCCCATACCCATAGGAGCCTCCGAGGAGCCTAAACCCAAAGACTTGTCTGAGTCCAGTTGGATAGAGACGCCGTCCTCCATTAAGTCCATGGACTCCAGTGATTCTGGGATCTTTGAACAGGCCAAAAGGAGGAGAATCTCGCCCTCTGCCACCCCTGTCCCAGAGACTGTGTCCCCGCTCAAATCTGAGTGCGACAAAGCCTGCACAAAGGACATTGGTTACTACAGCTTTTACCCACACAGCTAAGATCAACATGTATCCATCTCAAGGCTGTACAAATGGGGAAAGGGGCGATGCGGTCCGCAGTTATTGGCCAAAGTGTACATTCTTCCACAGTATGTGCGCCACACTTCGCCCAGCGTAACTGACGTAATTGATTCCCGCTGTTGCGTCCAAACACTGTAATAAATCATAGATAAACTGTATATAACATTTGACCGTGATGGATGTACAGATAGCAATCTTCTGTTCAGTAGCCAACTGTTAGTCCAATGAGAAGATGTTCCTGTGTAGCATATATCCTCGTCTGGGAAAATAGGCTATGTATTTTGTATTCTATGAAAGCTGTAGGCACCCAAAGGCGTTATTTATCTCCGTTATTAACTGTATGATAAGTGTGCGTAAACAGATGTTAGACTATACTGTTAAGGTATTTTAATTTGTTCAATTTGGGCGTTTTTTATAGCCTGTATGCTGCTGTGAAATTCTCTGTATCTGCTGTATAACGTGTTGTAAAACAAAATAAAACATTTTGAAATCGGGATATGTCCTTACAAAATTTGAGGTTTCTCTGGATATTAGTCGATTTATTGGGTTAATTAGTCATCGTGCAAAGAAAATGTATATTCAACGCAAGAACTTAAATGGTTGTGGTCCAGGCCAATTTTGCATCTATACTGAAGAATTCGCGGGGTTGTGTTCTTAGTTGCATGAAAATCATTGGTCTAGGGCCTAGGCCTATATTTAGGCTTCTCTGCAATGACCAAGAGGCCTGTTGCCATTCAAATTATATACATTACATTCTCGTCAGGCCTGCTAGCATATTCTGTATATGGCCAGTAGTCTATGGGGCGTAACTGTACTTATTGTGACAATTCAGACAATTGTAGGGCAAGTCTATCATAAAATTATAGAAAAAAAAATAATAAAAAAATAAAACATTCAGTGCTGGACTTTGCATGCATTTGCAGCGTCTTCTGTCATATACAGGCCCAATCATCAGACTAGTTCTAAAACTAAGTCATTTGGCCGTCAAGGTATGCTGTATCCTCTAATTTGATTTACTGCAAAGACTACGATTATATTTTATAATTAAAACGTGTAGTCGAATAATAAAACAACACACGCGCGTGTATTTAAGAACGGAGGACTCGTACTTCCTTTAACATACAGCAGATGGCGACATTTGACCGCAGCTCGTCCACAGTGCACACGCAGTGAGACGGGATGCACTCACTGTATTTCCAGTTTCCCCAAACTAAGAGCGCATATAATCAAAGTTGCATTGAGTGTTAGTAATCGGCCTACTTTCTCAAGAAAGAATCAGTGTGACAGAGGCCTTTTTAGATGACGACGCAGAACAGAAATCCTTCAACACTCTTTCGGGTGCAGAAAGGTATCTTCACCTGCCCTCCAACAGTACCCCAAGAGAAATGGGGAACTACCCAACGTCTACATTTGTTTTTGGTCGGTGTTTATTTGGCTCCCTTGAACATGTCTCATCATCGTTTTGCTTCACTTCTCATGGTGGCATGCGTTTGTTTCCCACGGTGTAACGTTAGGCTAAAGTCAGCATCAGCCTCCAATCAAACAATGGCTGCCTGCCTATAAGTCTCGTGTGCTGGTGTGGATTACATAAGCTCTTTAATTTCACCAGTCTGTAACAAAGGCGGAATCTCTGTAGTACAGACCGAAGACTCTACGGGTCCACTTCACCGAGCTCCACTTCACCGAGCTCCACGTCCGAAGTCCCGGGGCTGCGCCTGTGGAGAAGCCCAGCTGCTGGTTTTGCTTCTGTTTCTGCACCCATAGATCCATGTTCTGCACATGGACATGGAGGACTTAAAGGACCAGGGCGCGCAGAGCGAGCCTCTCGTATCACCGGTAATACCCTTTCAACTTTCTAACCATGGAGTAAAGTTATGGCGTCACTTACTTTGATGGAGACGGACACTTCCGCTCATTAGCGTCACCTGCGGAGGTTAATTATGCATACACATGTCCACGTGCAGGTAGCATGTTATAAGCGGCTGTTTTAGGCGAATATACAACTTACAGGGAATACAATGGAAGCATTAAAAATACATAGTATATTTAAGTTACCTCTGAATTGCACTACTTTTACTTAATTGTTGGCAAAATTTGCTTTCCCCAAGTCACATCTTACTATTATGTTCTATTGCTCCATTTAGAGAAAGTGAGGTGTTTTCCATGACCATATGCCATCTGTGAGTTTCACGCATGGATGTATTATTGTTTCACGCTCACTAACAACCACTGACACTACGCTCCAACAACAAGTAATATGATTTACAATACCAATTCAATCATGTAGGCACTTTGTAACTTGAGTTACTTAAAATGTATCTTGTATTATGTTGCCCGTGACGTCTGTGGACTACTTGGCCAAGTGAGTGTTGAACTGGTTGAACAAAGTTTTGTATTACTTAGTTGGGAATGTATTACAGAATGTATTTTCATTTACCTCCAACACTGACTATGTGACAGATGGGGTGTCTTTTCTAATGTCTAGTTTAAGACTAGTCTGACTTGGATGAATGTGAAATAAACAATGTTTCTGTGAAAAACACTGGGGATGATCTGTCTATTCCAGAGGCTTCCAGCTTTAATTTCTTGCATTTTGGCTGTATGGATAGAATGACCTGGCATCTATATTTAAGACCCCAAATTTGAGTCTTCTGTTACAAACACTTAATAGCTCCTTATTTACTTTCTACCTTTAGACAACAATGACTTGTCTCACTCCCTGTGTTTATTCTACTATTTTTCTTCAGAATACAAGGTGTAAATATATAATCAAGAGTCCTTTACTAAAGCTATGTTTTTTTTACATTTCTTTCAGACGGGTTCCTTCTATGATACTTTGAAACGCCGGAGTATAGTAAGTTTTGTCCCTTAAATCACTCCCAACAGTTTCAGAACCAACCTCCTCCTTTTGTAGCCAGTGCCTCTGTCATCTCCACTCGTCATGTTTCCTCATTCATCTGCGACGAACAAACAATGCCCATGCTCGGTGCTTTTTCTAATGACAGCGATAAGACGCCGAGCCCCTTTGATGATGTCATTGCAGTAATCTCAGCGGAGATGGCAGAGCTCAGAGATGCTCAATCACGAATTACAGTGGTTTGAGTCACCATGTACCAGCAGGCTCCTGCGCCTGCCAGCCCGCGTGTGAAGTAGAGCTCAGCTTGTGTAGATGCTGCTTTCAGCCTAAATCACAGGCACTGTAGAAAAACGCTGATGTATTCCAACAAGCTGGAGGTTCCTTGGGGTTGCGACCATCAGGTAGGACAATAGCTGACGTACTTCAGCAGTCTTAGCTTCAGATAGTCATCTCTTGGTATTTCTGGGCGATACATTTCGACTTTTACCATGCCTGGCTTTTACCAAGTAATCATTTAAGCTGGATAATAATTTGCTAGATCTTTGGGTGCAAAAGGTTGAGTCAAAGCTGTTAAACATCATACAGTAAGTGGAACGCTAATGTGTACTTTAACAGGATCCAAATGTTCAAAGCAAAAACATTTAAAGGATTATTGTGTGTTTTGTGCAACTAAAAAGGACGCTTCCACATTTGCCTTAGCCATCTGCACTCATACGTTCCAAGTCTGCCCCACATCCTGCGAGTCCACTCACACTCCAGCGTGGTGCCAGTCTCCAGTCTTTAACATGATTCTAGGAGATTCTAAATTACGTATCGAGACTATGCGATCTTTATAAGCTTGAGTAATATGAAAAGGAGAATTAAATCTGACATTAACATAATTACTGTGCATTGTAGATGGTCCCATTGATGCCATGAATGAATGCAGCCGGTTTATCCATACCAGTTATTGTGCAGATTATCCGTAGCCTCTGATCGGAGCAGCTGTGAAAGGCTATGTCCTTTATAAAAGTAATGATTAATGGTAGATGGTCCACTGCAGGTCAATGTCATACAACCTCCTGACCTGACTTACAGGGACTGAACAAAGAGGATGTTTGATGTTTTTCATAATCACATTCAACAGATAGTTATATAAATCCATTAATATGACAGACATTCATCTAACATCCAACTAATATGAACTTTGTATGAATTACAACAGTTTTCTATGCACCTAAAGAGCAAAAAGTAGTAATTGAATTGGATTTTCAACAGTCCAATTGCCAGTTGTTTGTTATTACTTCTTTATCCCATGTAGAATTAGATACAGGGTAATTTAATTTGTGCTGCTTGCATTTGGAATTTACCTCAACATGAGATTAGAAAAGAGCTTTTACTGTCATCTACCATTAGGCTGAACAATCAAAAACAAACTCTTCAAAGTACATCAAAGAAATGGAAGAGACACTTGATGAGTCTGAAGAGAGACACAAATTGCTGATGATGCTGAACGTGAAAACCACAAACTCGTCAGTGAAACATGGCGGTGGCAATGTTCCCTTGTATTAATTGATGATGTGATGCTGGTGAAAGCAGTAGTCACAATTATTTTGCATTGTGGGGAAATATTATATGAAAACAAGTAAAATGTAATAATGCATTGACCAAATCAATCATCTGACCTGAATCTGATAGTGACATTTAACTTGCTGAAGACATAACTGAGGAGAAGGCCTCATGAACATGCAATAACTAATGTCAGAGTGGTCCACATTTCAGGTAATGTTGAATAATTATTAGTTTGTCCTGTTACTTTTGTTCCCTCAAAAAGTTGGTTGTAATTCCTATGTGTTGACCTGCTTTGGATGTAAATGTCTTCAAATCTGATAAAGGTCCGCAGTCCTATTATCTATAAAGATGTTCTCCAGTGACATCACTTGAGCTTAGTTTTCAAACAAGACCAATCCAGGTGTTTTTGTCAGAACATGTCCAACACATTTTTACCAAACAAAATAACATACTGTACATGTGTACATACATTTGAAAAGGGACAAAGAAGATGCTTATAAAGTTATTGGTTTTAGTCAAATGTATAAATTGACTGACCCTTTGAGATCTATTCTAAACAACTAATAGATTATTTGAAATATTTGGCAAACTAATAATTTGACTAATTGTTAGTTACATCCGTGCATAAGTTCCTGTTCAGGTGACCATGATTGACAACTGGATTAGCCAATCAATCTGTTTGCCAAAACAAACAGGCTTTTTTTGTCAGGGTCATGCATTTTGGGATTACAACAGTTTAAGAATAAAATAAAAAGGCTTTTTAGTTGTTCCATTGCCAATGTGTGGCATTTTCTTGATTATTGCATATTTTTGCCACTTTTCAACATTCAATATTGTAACAGTAGTGTGAATAAATACATACAGTAGTTTGATTTTTTGTTCTTGGGATAGTTGAGATTATACTCGTACTGTATTTTATTGAAAATAGTAATTGTATAATTCAAGCATTATATTATACTAAACGTATATTTATTTGCCACAACACAATGCTAACATGTTGTCAGCATGTAAGCTAAATGCGTGAAGTGCATGATTACTAAAGCTTTACTTGACAATAGTGCGAGGGCGAGTGTGACTGATGACTGTTGAGATTAAACAGGATTAAAGAGTTGTAAATGAAGGAACATGACCTTTTCTATGATGTCACAGTATAACATGCTGAAACTAAACTACTGCTCGCTGTTCATAGATTTTTAGTTAAATTGACATTATCAGAATAAGACTCAATCTTCTGATTGATCATGCCATACTCGATTCACAGTCAGAAAATGAACAAATGCTTTATCCAGAATCAAACTCAGAATAATTTGGATTTCCATGTAAGTAACAGGATGTCACAGACTAGGAAATAGCTTTGGCTCTATTTTAACTTAATTTTCCATATTTAAAACATACTATCTTTACAATTAAATTATCCACCTATTTTTGCAATAATGATAATAAGAAAGGTCAAATAGGTAAAACCAAACTCAAAAATTATATCTCAGCTGGCCTGGGATCGCCTCAGGATTTCCCTGGATGAGCAAGTGTGCCTGAATAGGGAAGTCTGGGCGTCTCTGCTCAGAGCACTGCCTGCGTGACTTGGCAATGGATAAAACAGAAGAAATGGAATGGCTGGATGAACAAACAAAACACTGTCTTTCTATTATTACTGTAGCTGCTTTTATAAAACTGTTCTTGGACACATTTCAGTAGCTCAACGCCTGTGATTATACTCTTTTTATATGTGTGAAAAGTCTTGCTGATTGGTGATACCCTGTTGGCATTTCAGGAAGCAAAGACTTAAGAAAGCCACTATGCCTAGTATTTACATTGCAAAGGTGAGAATAGATTAGCAGTAATCGAGTTAATTTGTTTTGCTCTTTTCTTGCACCTCGTCCCTCTCATTTATATGATATTCTTATAATTTATTTATTTATTTTTTTACCTTTCATGAGTATTGCATAAGAGCTCAGATTCACACCACAAAATGTTGCCTCTGTCTGTGGACTGAGACTAATCTCAATGTCTGGATGAGTTTCAGGGAATTTCCCATGTTTGGAATGAACGACTGCTTTTATACGGTGTGCCACTTTAAATCTATTAGGTTCAAACAGACATTAATGGCATTTTCTATCTGACTTTTCATAAGCTCACAAAGGCTCATAGGATTATCTTTTGTTTTTTTGTTTTGAGCTGAACTTAGAAATCATGATCATTTTGAGTGAGGCAGAGCAAATTGTTCTGCCAAACTGTATTGTCCTAGCAATTTGCAAATAGAGATGTGACTATAATGAAATCACTGTGCATAGTAGCGCAACTTTATATACCAAAATATTGTGGTAACGTAGTGCCTAGCTTAAAAAAAAAAAACATTGTTTTTTATTGAATTTAAAATGTTAGATATAATTTTTTTTTCTTTCCTTTCATTCAAGTTTGCCACAGTCAACATAACTTAATTGTTGAGATATTACTAATTAGAAGTACCAGCATACATAAGGCAAGTTTGGCAACCTCACTAGCGACATCCAAAATTACAATAAATTTATTGTCTTGGATCAAAAACTGGAAATGTGAATGCTTTAAAAAGTTTTTCTTGAAAACCTCAAAACAGGTGTTCATCAAGGACACTGCACAAAAGCAGAGAAAATGGCAATTGTTCATCCCATGTAATCAATATACACACAAGCTTAGTGTTTATTGTTTTGATGATAATAATCTCATGATAGATGGATCCAATTCTACTGACTATAGACTGAAATTGGATTTTTGTACGTTGTGTGTGTGCGTGTGTGTAAGATGACAATAATGATTTTTTTTGTGGAATTCATATTCTTGCAAGATCTCTTAATTTTTTTGCTGTTTTGAAATATCTTTGTAGTTTGAACTTTTCTCCCTTTTAGGAATATTTGTCATTAGTTTCCATGACAACCACACTATACAGTCACATCGTCAAGCGGTAGAGCGCGAGAGTCAGAAAGAAACAGCTCATACATTATAGCAATGTCTGAGCTGTCTCTGAAACATCCGCCATATTTGTGTTTTGTGTTGC
Source organism: Pomatoschistus microps (assembly GCA_029875035.1). NCBI lineage: Eukaryota > Metazoa > Chordata > Actinopteri > Gobiiformes > Gobiidae > Pomatoschistus > Pomatoschistus microps. Next base: position 513 of record JAPMNZ010960101.1, on the reverse strand, counting down.
AGAGGAATGACGATGAAGCAGTGGTGGACCATGGAGGGACAAGATCACAGCAGGGGACCAACTTTGAGCAGGAGGACGTGGATGGTAAAGAAAAACAATCACTTAAAAATTAACGTAAAATTATGTATCTGATTTCCTTAAGTCCAACAGCAGTTCAATGTGTCTTGTTGACAAAATGATGAACTGAAGGAAGAGCTTTGGGATGTGAGTGTGCCCACGCAGTGTCCGACTGTCCGCACAAAGCGTTCCTCGAGTCGACAGTGTTTTTCAGATTTTAAAGGATTTGGAGTGGGAGGTAGAAAGTGTGGGGGAGCGTCATCACTTATTCCACAGTTACACAACAGCAACAATCAAACACACACATTGTCAGAGTGCGGGCACCAGCTCGGTGGCATTCATTATGAGCTGAGCAAATGCACGTACGAGTGACTGATGATGGGATACTGCTGCAGACGGTGAAGACAGACAGTGGTGAAAACTGTTTACAAATGTATTTACACAACTTTTACCACA
>JAPMNZ010960076.1:0-18164 GCA_029875035.1 Pomatoschistus microps | reverse complement strand
GTTTTTATTATAGATCCATGTCTTGACTAGAACGCGGCGGAGGAGAGTCCGCATCAGTAACATCAGGTGTATTTGCATATCAAGTGGATGTGTGGCGGTGAATAACTAGTTCACAGCGACAATACACAGATAACTTTGGTCTTGTCAGTCGGACCATCTGGCAACTCTTTGATACTAAACTTTTCATTCAGAAGCTTGATAACATCCATTTTGGCATTTTGCGCTAGACAAACCAGTCTCTTTCACAGCGAGCTAACAGCATGACCAGAGCAAAACACAAACCAAACACTAGCAGAGGGGGGGATTTTGTTTTCTGGTTTCTGTCATTTTTCTAACGCTATTAACAGTGGCCACAGCTACAAATTTTTTGTTGAAAACACAATATTTTGGATAGCACTAGTTTTTGTGTTTGTTATCATTCTCTGTATTTTCTTCTGATTATACTGTATCTTTCTGTACTTTTTTGATAGCACTAACTCAATTGGATTTCATATTTTATTGCTATTTATATCAATGACCAACATTTCTGGAGCTGCCCTTTCAGCACATACATTTAAAGCTTAGTTGTTTACAGACTACTTGTTAGAGCTCTGAGAGATCAACTGTTAAAATTTGTCTCTGAAATAATTGTAGGCTTTTCCCTCCTTCTCAAACTGACCCTACTCTTTGTGCGGCTTACACGGCACAAGATGATGATACGATGATGGTAATTTACTGCAGTCCCTTAAAGGTGTGATTGTTGGATTTGGACTGAGGACCACCCTTGAGCTGCTGAAATGCCAGAATAAATACGTGGATATATTGGGGAGCTTGAGTCTGCCTGTGTCAGCAGACTTGACTTTCACTGCATCTCACAAGCTGCATTCAGCGTCTATAGCCCTGTCGCACGGAGATAGCCTAGTGTTTGCTGTCCTTGTGACTCATGTAAAATGGAAGGGTCTTTAAGTCCATTCATCTCACTCTGTCTGCGTGCATGGCTCAGCAGAGAAACAGCTGAAATGTTAGTTTTGCCCTCGCTAAAGTATACAGACTGCCACGCACACACACCCTGCATTGTTCTGTGATTGTAGGTTCTAGATGCTGGCCGAATCCAGGAGTATGATGAGCCCTATGTGCTACTGCAGAACCACCACAGCCTACTTTATCAAATGGTCCAGCAGACGGGCAGAGCTGAAGCTGCGGCCTTGCTCCATACAGCCAAAAAGGTAACCATGACAAAAAAGTCCCGCCCTCCAAATTTCCTCCGGGCAATTATTATCTCCGGGAGATAACATCGTATTGTGGAGGGCCTGGACCAGTCTTCACATGGGTTACTTTTGCAACACACAACTTAACAACTTGAAGAGTGAAAGTTACTTCTCTAATGAAGTGCAAACAAAAAACATACTTATTAAACAGAAATATTTCAAAGAGAATGAGATGGCCAGTGTTTTCTCTGTGTTTGTGGAAAGCTTGTTTATTTAGCTCTTAATTTTGTTTTAACCATTTACAATATGGAAATATTTTGAGCAATTCAGGTTTATCAGTCCAGTTATAGTTTGGAATTGAACCAAAACTGGACCACTTTTGAATTATAGATTAATCTTTTTTTTTATCCATTAGAAAAATAGCTTTATCTTGTTATAGTTACACCTATTGAGTTGCAAACCTTCACTGGGTATCACCTCTTTCATTTACAACGACCAAAGAGTCTATGAGGTTAAAAGTGTAAATGAGTCCGCGGGCCACATGGACTTGTGAATTGGGCCGTATGCAGCCCCCGGGCCTCAATTTGCCCAGGTCTGGTCTAAATAGAGTCCAGCAAGACGCAGCCTTATCCCACATTCTCCCTTTAACTCCAGACTTCTTCAAAATAATAAGCATGCAGAGCCCTGACAATGCAAAGCCACTTGATTACCATTTTAATTCAAAAGTGCCCACTCGAAGACACGCAACACCATAACATTAATTTCAAGAGAAGAAATTGTCCCTTTGTAGATTTCAACATTTTGTGATGCGATCATAAGAAAACCTCGCCATATAATCTCGCCTTCTCATAATGTAATTTTTAGATCATTTGAGAGATCATTCTAGAAAAGCAGCTTTCTATGCACTGTATCTATTTGGAAATATTGGCTTTAACTTCATCGCGATTTGGGATAAACTTTCTATGGGGATTACTGTAATAGAGAGTGTCCATATTTTCTTCCGCTGTGAAATTCATTTGTGATGTATTTCCCCCTCAGACACTGGGCAGATAAGAGTTAGGCTATTCATTGTTCAATTCCATTTTATGTGCATCTGTCTGGGACTACAGATACCATATAGTAACTTCAAACAGGTCTTTGTGAAATAGGAAAAAGTAGGCATCATTTCATTTTCTCTCTGTCCCCGCACACAAATTTATCAGTGGAAGTCTATCTTCTTCTGCCCAAGGAGTGGAATGAGTAAAATACTGGTGTGAAAGCCTCTCCGCACAGTGGTATTATTTGCCCAGGCACATTGCTGGATTGGTAGTGACATTGTTCAAGCCCTATTCAGTCTTTATTGTAGGGGGCTCACCTCCGATCTGATTACAGCGGCATCCATAACTGTCTAGCACCACTTATTAAAGACTGAGACGGCCCGTATGTTGTGTGTCAAGTTTCTATAGTTGCCAGTCAAGGTTTAAATACATTCAATAATCTGATAGGGAGCTGCGGTGAAAGAAAAGCCCTGAGTAGACATTATAGCTGTTTTCCTCCATTCTGAAAACTTTCTCTCTTGCTTTATTATTCCCAGCAGAACATGTCAGTCTTGTCGCCGTGCGGGAAAATTAAGTCAAGCTCCGATACGTATTTAGCGCAGTTGTTTATAAGGTCGAATAAGCCACTTTCGCATGCTTCGGTGAACGACAAATCCCTTCTCCCCGGCTGCAAATCAGATCTGACANGCGTAGATTGGGCGCTTGTGTGTTGTGTGACACTGCTCTCCCTTGATGCGCTTTCAGGTTCACTCGAACAAAAAGCTGAGGGCGGCAGAGGATGGGAGCGCCCAGGACGTTTGTGTCATCTTTGAGACGGCTCTGTGACGCCGCTGAGAGACGCGGTGGCCCCGTTTGACCAAATCCTGTCGTAGTTAGCATGGCGTGTGTGCGTGTGTTTACATGTGGGACGTGGAGACTTGGCTTTTGTGTCATTATAATTGGAGATAAACATGCAAATGTAGCCATGTTTACACGGGCTAAATCGCAAGGGGCCATTCGACTCAAATATGTAAATCCAAGGACTGCCTTAAAATCTTGATTTCAAACAAGTGCAGGTGGTCAGTTAGTATATTAGAAAGTGTCTGAATTTTTTAAGTTTCAAATGATGAAACCCAATTGACGCAGAAAATGACCTGGAAAATTAGAATATTGTTCAAAATATTGTTAAAAATTTACTTCTGTATTTCAATCTACAATGTGAAAGTAATATATGACAGAAACATTACATGCAGAGTGCGATATATCACTTCTTTATTGGTTATAATGTTGATAATTATGGCTCAGAAATAGAATAGAGAGTATAGATTATTTGTAGAGTAAGAATATTTTGAAAACAGACTAAGTTATAATCAAAATTTACAAAAGCTTGACATAAGTCACTTTGCATGTAATGAGTCTATTTCATATATTGGTTTCACATTCTGAATTGAAGTTGAGTTGAATTACTGAATTACATTTTTTGAACGTTATTCTAATTTCTACCTGAATCTGAGTCAATATTTAGTGAGAATTGATATCTAAAAAAAACAATTCACACGTTTAAAAAAAAAAAAAGCTTTTATGATGAGGCACACTGTACGTGGCGTGTAATGTAATATGAATTACATGAAACCGTTTAACTTTTTTTTGGTTTGATTCAAGCTAAGAGCATAATCCCAATCCGCATGTAAGCGCACGTTTGAAGTGTGGTGTTGCTCCGCGTGTGTTGTAGATTAGAAGAAAACGTGCCTTTTATTGAAATCCTATCGCTACACTTGCTTACTGACATCTTTGTGTTTAGACATGACCTCTCTCAGGTACTGGTGCTGAAAAGTTCACCGTAGAGTGCAATGCTTGTGATGTTTTTATTCAGAGAGGAAGCCGATGCTGTTCTGTCTGTGCTAATCGGATTATTGATCGTACGGAAGCGCAGTGTTTTTATTGGATGGTTTTGATGGTTTGTCCTAGTTTTATGTCTACCTCAGGTGCAATGTATAATGAATGTACAAATATAAGAGAATCAGAGTCCATTTCTGACTAACTGGTGGATTTTCTGATTTATCATGTAATCGCCATGTTTGGAAGTCCTGTGAATAAAAGACAAACAGTTTATACATTTGTATGTCCACAGATGTGTTTGTTTTCACTGTAGTAATGTCTGTCTTTATAGGTTCAAATTGATATACAGTTGAAACAATTACCTTTGATATTCAACATACAGTACAATATGAAACTACTATATACTACTCAGAGCTGTAATAATCAAATTTCTTACAAATTAATGCGTGGTATATGACACTTTGGATGTAATATGTCTATATCATATATTAGTTTCACATTGTAAGTTGAATTACGGAAATTTATTAACTTTTGAATATTCACCTGCATATTCATGAGAACGATACATATGACTGTAATAGTCAAGTCCTTTCACTCTACGCTTCAAAGAGGTGTAAAAAACAGCCCATTTTGCACACTTAACATAGAGTATGGATGTTGCAAAAATTTTAATACATTTACATTTCATTCTTTACATTTATGGACATTGGTCCTCCGCCCCTTATGGATCAATGGCTCTTTTATCATTGCATTTATTGTGTTTGAACTGTTTCATTCTTTAATCTGTGTTGGCGAATTTGACGATTTTGTAAAGTCCTCTGTGATTTCTATTGTTGTGACTTAGGGCTGTACAAAAATACATTGAATTGAACTAGACAGAAGAATACTGCTATATTAAAAGTGTTGATAATGTATTTGACTGTATGCGCTCTTTACCTGCTTACATTACAGTGTCTCTCTGAGCTTGGGCTGTTCCAAGGACTGAACGATGTTTGTCTCAGATCAGCGGTCACAGCGGCTCCGCTCCACAATGCTACAAATTGGTGAGTGGTTGAAAAGGAAAACAACCCTGTCATTACTCTGTTGAGTCAAGGGATTATTTTACAGTGTGAAACCATTAACTCAGTTGTAACATTTTAATGTGTGCTGTCACAGTCGAGCCCTAATTTAAATTAAATGTTCATCATTGCCAGCTCAATTAGAAAAGAGCTGCTTAATTTGCCTTCGCTGAGACAAGGAGCGGAGCCGTGATTACGCATTCAGAGATGGCTGTCTGTAAACACTTAGCACACTATAAAAGCCAGTATTTAACTAGCGCCCAGATTTGGGTCGTGAACTGTGAGACAACCTGCTCCTTTAAAAGCTGAGTGATTTACACAATTCATTACAGCCAGTGAATCTTTAGCCAGCGTCATATTAAATGCTTACTTACTCTCAAATAGCCCCTCGGGAGCCGGATTGTTGGCTCACGAATAGATTAAAGTTTACATTGAAAAGAGAAATTGAATTCAGGGGTAATCAATAGCATAATGGGCCAGTGAGGGGAGCAGGCTTCCTGAAATGAAATTACCATATTTTTAATCTTAATTTTCCACCCTGTTTATCTGACAGTGTGGATGTGCAATCCAAACAGATAATGAGAGAGTGGGATATTGACAGCGGGGTCCTCTGGAGTGCTTGTTTCAGTGATTAAACGCTGTGATCTGTGATTACTTTGTGTCGGGTGTCAGGCTGGAGGACAGGGGCCCAGGGAGGTGTGGGCTCCGAGCAGCTGGAGCATCAGTGCGGTCTCGGCGGGACCCAATGCACCTGACGCAGCACTGACAGCAGACTCCAATCCCTATGTGGGACCAGCACCGCACAATAGCCGTACTCCCAGCGCTATCTACATCACAGTCAGCATATACTGTATCTCCTCTGCTCGGCCCACGATAACAGCCCCATGCAAGAATGGGAGCAACAAAGTTTCCACAATAACTATTATTAAGCACATAGCTCTATAATAGCCACATTTTGCAGCGCATCTGAATAGCCGTGGCGTCAACACAGGGGCTGATATAGCCTTAATAAATAACGTCTGTAAAACCCTGCTGTACGCACAATGAGGAAATAAAAACACAATGTAAGAGTCAGCACAATGTGAAAGGAAAATAAAAATGATGAGTTCTGTGTAGCCGTACGCACTTTAAGAGACTATTGATACGTCGATTTGTGAATATTATTCCATTCAGTCAAAGATGTGCTCTATTGTTACTCTGTGAAACCAATAGCAGATCAACAACTGACAGGGATGCAAATGGTTTAAGGATGTTTTGTCCACGCTCTATAAATAAGTTGTCTCAAGGCCGCTTAGGGTTGAGAAGACGAGGTTTTTCATAAACTTTATGTTGTGCCAGCGGTTTCTTTTGTGCAGTAGTTTTGACAAATAGGAACAAATTGCAGTGGTGCGTGAATGGCATGGAGTTGGAATCTTTATAAAACCATATATTTTCTTTTTTTTTTTTAGGCTGAATTTAGACCTAATGATCCCAGGCATAAAGTATGTAAAGTTGAGCAGAAGGAATAGAGGGAGGATTTCGACAGGCGCTGTGAAATTTGGAGAATTGACGATGGCGGGCTTTGTTCCTTGCGCCGGTGACATGGGGCGGGCAAATAGGGGGGTTGAAGCCGGGAGCGGTTCCCCAGAGACGCTGCCTTTTCTTAAGTGACTCTCTGACAAGTTCCCAAGACACGATTCGAAGTGGAAAAAAGAAGCAAAACAAACAACACATTTTTAAAATACATGCCACGACACTGGATGTAGTGTGATAGAAATGGCTTTTCATCTCGGTAAAAATAGGAGCTCAATTTTTTACATGTAGACGGGATGTATATTCTGGATTGTGGAGACAACCTAGTTAGAGGAAGTTTCTCTCTTTTTTCGACAGACTTATGTGCACAAAGTGCTGTTGAAACTTTTCCCTCTACTTTGTCTAAAATCACAATAAACAACATTTTGACTTACTGTTACCAGTGGTCAGGCTGTATCATCATTGCTCAGCACTTTAGTGACCATTTTCCGAAGGACTAATGCAGTACAAACCGTAATTATAGATTACACACACAGGCATTTGACAATTATGGTCTGTAAACACTTGGCGCGGTGGTGTGCTGCACTAGAAGTCGGTATATTCTATTTGCACATAAAACCGCATGTGGTGGAAGACCTATTAATTTGGTGTAAAAGCAATCTGTGAGTAACAAGTGATATCCTCCGACCGGCCATGGCCTCTTTGAACTAAACCGGCTGTTGTTGCTCAGTGAAAGGCCTCCGAATAGGAAACCCCTCTGCATGGTTTAGCTTTAAATCCCAGCCATGCTCCGTCAACTTCAAAAAGTGCCATTTGATTCTTCAACTGGGACATAAAGGGGCAAAGTGGAGAGCAAAACAATAGGCTAGGGCTTATCTCATCAGTAAATAAAGCTTATTGCTTGAAGCTTAAAGAGCCTATGCTTATTGGTGATGTCATGCTTTTGTGGGCAATTGATGGACCTTGAGTTGGAGGCATGTGAGGAGGAGGAGGAGGCGGACTGGTCACCCAAATTCAGAGTTCTAACTTCTGCAGGAAGAGTTGATATAATTTGAAATGTATGACACACATTTGAGCTGGGGCTACACTCAAATTGTGGTCTTTGGTGGTAAACTAACCCAACTGTACTTCAAAGTTCCATCTGGCCGGGGGCTTTTATCCTGGGCCATGAGAGCGGTTGATGTTCTGTGCATGTAAACGTGAAGCTTTGGGTAAAGGTGGGGACAGCTTGTGTCCGCCATTATTGTGCACTTGCATTTACGTGGGTCCAAGGGGCTGACTGTGTCTTTTGGGGGTACTTTCTCATCACTTCTCCAAATGTAGAGACCCACAGCGTCGGTGGCAAGTGCACAATGTGGCTGTTGTATGGTTACTGTCAGCTCTCTCAAATAAGGCTTCCTGTTCATTAGACTTCTTTTCACCTCCACACAATGCGCCGGCTTTGCTGCAATAGTGAGTCGACGCCCATCTCTTCAATGCCATGTGAATAGTTCTAAATAGTGTTTATGCAAGCCATTGTTGTCTATTGTGTGTCCAGTCTTAATGCAGAGTGATTTGCCTGCTTTTGTGGCCTGGGATACATTATCTCGCCTATGTGGCTTCAGATACACGGCTGTCCTTTGAGCCCGTAAACACTCTGAAAGTTAACTCCCTATGAACATTTCTGGAAATACCCCTGAAAGTAGGCCACCATACTAAATGACGCGTTCAATGTGCCTCGCCTTTTCAGCCGTGAAACACATGCAGGTGAAACTCTGACAATTAGAATATTATTCAAACTATGTCAAACTTGTATATGACAGACTTTCATACAGTGAGATATATCACGCGTTTATTTATGTATAATGTGGATAATTGGCTCACAACCTAAACAATAAGAAAAGTAGAACAATTTGACAATTGGCTGTAAGCTGCAATAATCAAAATGCTAACACACCTTTTGTTGTGGTATTTCTTATTGTGTGTGTGTTTTGTGTATGTGTGTGTGCGTGTGTGCTTTTCTTTCTTTCTAACAAACACAATAAAAACAATTGATCATGAAAACGAATATACAGTATTTATATAACAAACAGTTTTCATGTATTGAGTCTATATCATATATTGGATTCACATTTCAAGTTGTATTACAAAAATCAACTTTTTGAAAAATATTCTAATGCGAGTTTCGCATCCATCTCTTTTCAAATGAACTCAAAAGTTGTGAAAAGTTAGAAGAAGCCAGCTAAACTTTTCCCCAAAAGTTGATTATCTATCTTCATCCGTGACAATTGCTCCTTTTCCCCCTCGATAAATACACAGTAGACTTGATGCTTTTTGCGCTCAAAGATTAGGCTGCACTATCTGTTGCACATCTGTATTTAAAGCTTGTGTCTTTATTCTTCGAGCCGTTGGTGTGAAAATGAAAGAGTAATACAGATAGACAGCCAGGTGGATAATCTGACACACGTCACAGTCAAAGAAAGAACAAACTTTTAAATCTCTTAGATTAAGTCAAAAATATTTCTTGGCTTGTAAATATATTTTGCCAACTATTACAAATTCAAAAAAGCAATGGGCAGAAAATGTTGTTTGAACCTGCGCTAAAAGATAACGGACAAAAAACACATATATGATGCTTGATCTTTTAAATACATAGTGGAATGAAGCTGACAAAAATGAACATGAATAAAGGATAAAGCTTTTAGTACAAATGCTGTATCTTTAAGTGAAAAATGGCAGTTATCGTTCTACTAATGCAGGGGTAACTACATTTCAAAACTCTCAAAACAGTTCTTCTAGTTTTTGGCTGCCTGTATTTATGAGCTTTGTCAAATCTTTCAGCCCGAAGTGTAGCAATGACTCACAGGTATCTTTCTTACAAAATGCAAAATATTACATGATTTCAAATAATACAAAGGCAGCTTACTGTGGCTGGATTTGTTAAAAAATTCTATGTTTACAAGACTTTCTGTTGGGAAAAACATAAGACTTGCTTCTTGCTTCTTTTTTGTTGCTAAAGTTGCTTTCAAAGTTTTCATAAAAGAAGTAAGTTACTTTTTGCAGTATTTTTAATGTAAAAAGTAACATGGCTTTCACTTTTAACCCTCATACTGCTTCGAATAATGTGGCGTTTCTGAAACACGTGAGGTTAAATGCAGTTATGGAGTGTCCGGTTACTTCCCAACCTCTGCCTACAGATGTCACTTTAGAAAGTTGGCTCACCTGGATTGTTCTTGGAAAAAATCACCTGAAAAGTGAGAGACGGCGTATTATATCCTTCATGTGTTTGTGGTATTGTGCGGCTGAGAATGTACATCACCTCCAGAGAGAAACCGATCCACCGGACCATTCACTGCTGGGATAGTCGCACAAAGGCTCCACATCTCTGCAGCACTGATGACATTATATTCATTTCAAAAGCATTCGCAGTCAACTATGCACAACAGAAAGAAGATGCTTTTAATGGCGGCCCATGATTACAGGTGAGAGATGTAACCGATAGCAACTCTATTATTGTTGGAGGTTTGGTTGTGCTTGACCCCTGAAGCAGTGTGCGTTAAGGGGGGGTCCGTGTGAGGAGGCCCTGGGTGACAGCGCTGGTTTAAAGCTCAGGTACCTAGTTTTTAAACACAAAAGAATTGTATAATGAAAGTAACGCATTGTGATTAGTCAGAGGTTGTACTAGTCATGAGTACTTTCCAGCCCTCCTGTGGAGTAAAATAAAATCAAGTAAAAAAAGGGACGCACAAAAAGAAAACATCTACATAACATTTCTGAAAGTTACTCTTAAATACAAGGGCCCTAAGTTCACACAATAGACAGTGCTAAGGTCCCCTCACACCTGAGTAAAAGTTAGAATGTACAGAATCATGGTTTTACTTGAATAAAAAAGTAATCGCTGCATCAATAGTCGATCAATCATTAATCCATAAAGGGAACTCATGTGTAGGATAAAGTTTTGGACACATTCATTGGACAGCGTCTCAATCCTGTAGCTTTGTTCCTTTGAGTCGTTTTTGCATTTGTTTATTAGTTTATTACTCAATTAATAAACAAACAAACTTTTTAAATAATAGCTTAGTTGTTACTTTGTTCCAGCCCTAGTACGTAAGGAGTAAAAGTAAAAAGTCAAAATTAGAACTATTCAAGCAAAGTTCCATTAATCAATTGTTTATGTGATTTGTTTCAATATATTGTCTTTGACCTTGTAGTGACTGAATGGGCATCATGGTACTTTTGCTCCATCATCATCATCACAGTGATCTGTAGGATCCACTGTTTGGAAGCTTTTCTCTGCTGACAGACCCCTGCACCAGAAAACCTACAAAACTATCGATCCAGGAGCACTGTTTGTCGACCCAACCCTAAAAAGTTGCACAATGCATCTTTAAATCTAGAACTCCCAGAGCAGTCAGTTTGACGGCTTTCGGTTTTGGAAGTGTAATTACTCAGCACATGTACATTTGTGGTCTTCATAACTTTGTGACTTTTTCTGTATCTTGTGTATGTAGTTAATCTCTATGTAATTATTTGTTGTAAAAATATATTTTACTTCATAAATGTGTGTGTTCTACCTTTAACCACATAACATTTTCAACCAGAGAATATCAAGTGTTACCATAGCAACACACCGTTTACTGTCAAATGTTAGCATTAGCGTTTCTTTTTTTGCTTTATTTCAATTGCACTCATAATGACCAGTTTTAGCACTTTTAACCTTATAAATGACTTTGTTTTAATGTTTATACTTTCTGGTGAATAGCTAATCGTTCTTTGGGGAAATATCTCAGAATTCCATTGGTTTGAATGGAAGCAGTCAAAATGACGGCTCTGGTAGTTCAAGTTAATTATTTCATAATCCTTCTGTTAAGTGATGTACAGTGACAAAACACAGATAGTAATATAATAATACATCTTCATTCCAGACTCAAGGTCCATGCCACGCTTGCGACCAGGCATACTGCGATTTCCAGATGCAATTAATCCTCTTGCAGCCCTGTATACGTGCACGTTATGGCCTCTGTTTTACCGGATCTGCTTTATAATTGTGGTTGCGCAGGCTCCAGTCTCACCATCTCGTCTTCATACACACTTGACCTCCATTCTGCCACAAGAAGCTCCTCAGATTTGTATTTAATGAACTGTAGTCGCGTGTTAATCCACCCCCCTCTACAATACTCCTTCAAGCACAACTTCTTTACACTTTTTTTTTTGACTTGTCTTGCTCCTGGCTGATATTTTCATTAAAGGGCGTCTTATCAAATAATGAAAGCAGAATCTTATTTCTTGCCCACTGCTATTACCTCCCACAAATCAAAAGGTTGCCAGCGATGTAATGTCTCGCCTCCCCATGTCGGTTAATTAGCTTGTGTTGCGCTACATACAAATGCTACTTTCATGAGAATAATCTGAAACAATGAACCCGCTTTTCGTATTGTCTCGCCTTCGCAAAGCCCTCTTAATTATTATCAGGCAAGTTAATTGAAATTTGAACATCTAGCCGCTGTGCTGTACAATGGTTTTGTTTGTGCTGTAGAACTGCAATAATAGCTGGTATCATATCTCAATTTAGAGCCGCATTGATCACGGGGAGACAAGCCAAGTAAAAGAAAGAAATGTTTTAACCATACTGTTGGTAATACATGCAGCTTCACATTGATTCAAACCATAAATATGCACAAGCTTTCAGATAATCTCAGCCGGGTCTGCATGATTTGTTCCCATTGATTAAGTGACATTCCTGGGACTCCTCATTCCATGATTATTAATATAGTTTGCATTGATATTATTTCTGCATTACCAATAATCTCACCGAGCGGGGAAGATTACCAGCCAGGATGCAAAAAAGTAGCGGCTTTAATCAGCTTTTGATGCAAAATCTTTACAACTTGAATCAATCTTTATAGACAAGTGCGTGCGAGTTTTGAATAGCGCACTTTTTAAAGAGGCAGTGCCCTCCTGTCAGATATTTTGCAAATTACAAATCCTTCTAGGAATATGAATTAGGCTTGTGCAACACCACTTGTTTTTGTGACACTGGAGATTTCACTTGCTTTACATTATATTTGAATGCGATCATGCCAACAATTCCCAACTAGCGTGGGATTGTGCGGCAAAACAACCCACAACAACAAATCTGGCACGCTCCTCTCGCAGTAGGATTTTCATTTATCAATGTCCTTCTTTTGTGGTATTGGCCCACGAACAGAAATAGCAAGAACAAAATAAATAAATAGATAAACAGTGGGTTGTCTTTATGGCCTTTATGTGGGGAGCTTCCCGGGCCAAGAACATCTCTTAAGTTTACTGCATTCATGTTTTCTGCTGGTGTCGGTCACAGTCTGTCACATGTCATTTGCATCAGCATGTCCGATTAACGAATATGACATATTCCTAAGATCAGGCTCCTGGCGCGCTCGCCGCCCACCATGGCAATTAGCGGTCTACTAAGCTAAAGAGCGGAACACACACGCCTGATGCAAGCCAGCCACACATCCACACGTACTCCCAACTCTGATTGACTTATTGATTTACACTGACAGAGCTGTTAAAATGAGATTAAAGGCAAACAGACTGACCTGCTATGTCACTTTGCTCAATAGAACTCTTAAGCAAAATGTTTCGTCAGTGAACCTTTTTGAAGGAGGGCCATTGACCTTCACTTGGTTCTCTTGTTATCGCAAAAAAAAATACAAACTTGAATAAACGAGATACTTGTCGAAGCAGCTTTTCTCATCTATGCGTGGCTGAGGGTAGAAGGCAACTGCCTTGGAGAAAAAAAAATCATAATTTGTGAACATGTCAATATACAACAATACACAAGGGTCTTCTCAAAGTGCAGCTATAAGAAATGTGGTGGATTCTCACACAAAGGATCTGCTTCATAAAGAGAATAACACATTTCTTTTAAAACTGGACAAAACAACAATATAATAATTGTCAAATTAAAGCAAAGAGAGGCTTGACACAGTTTTAATCTTGAACTTGACTGTAACAGTAAGAGTTCAACATTTTAGCTGCATTTGTACATACTATGGATTCAAATTCAGGAGCAAAACACAACCTCATCTTTGTGGACGTCACCTAAACATTGTCTATTCATCAATCTTTTTATAACTTTTCTTCTTTCGTTCTTATTCCATGGATGAATGTATAACTGCCAAATCAATGGTTTTAATTGATCTACAGTACAAACTATTCACCCGCTCTGTGTAAGGTGAACTTGTGTCTGGTTTAGTGCCTCTTGTAATAGATGGGAAATGCACTGATTGAATGGAAAAGGATAAGAGGGCTCTTTAGAAATTACGTGTACGAACAGTTCAAATGAATATGCTTGAAATAATTATTAACACAATTTCTCGACATGCAGCAATCTGACTGTTATCTCAAATAAATGGACGCGTTTTGTCTTCGCATCCAACAAGCTTCCACAAACTTTACAATCTCGTTTTAATAAAACCATTGACCAACGGGGCATAGCCAATATAGAGGTTAATCCATTCTAGTCTCTATACTATGGGATGCTTATGGAGGCATATTTGCTTAGGGCAGCCATGCAAATTATTACTTACTGCCCCTGTAAGCTGATAACACAAATTAGATCCCCCATTAAAGTTGAACAATGTATATAGAATGAGGGGAAGATGGCGGGCGATAGCTGGAGTCACACGGAGCTAAAATGCCTCGCACTTGCAAACTTCAAAAGTGTGGAGATGTGTATCCGCAGGAGTGGGAGATGCATAATGGTAATCTCGTATGCACAGAGGCAGCTGCCAGGTGGAGGATAGCACAGCGCATGTTTATGAATAGGAAATCATTACGGGGACTGGGGAGCATGGCTGCATGGACCAGTGACACAGAACTTTTTTATCATCTAGCGAGAGCACACTAGAGCACGCCAAAGTTCATCCAGCTAAATGTGGAGCCCTGCACAGAGGGGCCGCTGCAGTCAGCTTGTATTATTCTAACTTTCCTGTGCAACTTTGTGATAATTGCTTACTGGCAGAGTAGTTCAGTTGTGTAAATTTAGTTTTCTGTAACTCAATAAAGGAATAGTCACCTGGAGACAGCTGCAGCTCAGAGGGGTTCAGGGAGAAGTGCCTTGGAAACAGCTCATTCAGGAGGTTTTAGTGAAGTATTGTGGTTGTTTATTTCAAACTTGAACACTAAGAGACAACAGGATATGCACATAAACAGCTATACATAGTTTGAAAAGGGTTTAGATGAAATTCAAGATAAAACACAGACTCAGACACCTCTTTCTCATCACTTGCTAAGTTATTAAACGTCAGTAAATTCAGTCATATCTGTATTTTGAATGTCATAATCAACACGCGATTAATTGCACATTTTAATCTATTCTTTATATCCTTGAATCATTTTATATCTAATATACTGGGACAACAGTGGCTCAGTTGGTAGAGCATTGGTCTTTGAGCTTGAAGGTCGTGGGTTTTATTTCACACTCTTATGCTAAATGTCAAACAATTCAATGCTGTCAATAAACAGATGTATAACATGTATTATTGGTAACAAAAAAGCCCCTTCAACTACCCTTTTCTAAGGGTGACATAAGGTGATACAAAATAAAGTAGCAAAGTGCCCAAGTTCGGTCTTAGTTGCGCTATCCATACGTTATTATTATAGATCCATGTATCTATATGTCTTGACAAGAACGCAGCGGAGGAGGAGAGTTCGCATCAGTGTGTTTAGCATCAGGTGGTATTTCAAAGTGGTTGTGCTACGGTGATGGCTAGTTCACAGCAACAAAACACAGATTCTGTCTTGTCAGTCGGACCATCTGGCAACTTTTCAAAACTAAACTCTCCATTCAGAAGCTTGTTAACATCCATTTTGGCATTTTGTGCTAGACAAACCAGTCTCTTTCACAGCGAGCTAACAGGCTAACAGGCAAAACACAAGCCAAACACACACGGGGGGTGGGGGTTCCAGTTCCTGTTTCTGGTTTCTGTATCTTTTCTAATGCTACTAACAATGGCCACAGCTAAAAGAAAAACTAGAAGTAAAGTTGGTCACGCAATCAATGCATGATTGAAAAAATGACGGCATTAATATTGATTTGCGTTAATGCGTTAAAAAGGCGATATTATGGACAGCACTAATACATTATATATATATATATATATTATATAGATATATAGATATGTAACAACACCTTGTTATTTAACAAAACCTTGGTATAAAGTGACGTTAGAGGGTGGAAATAGCTTGACTCTGTTGGCAAGGGGGCACACAGGACAAAAAGGTTGGGAACCACTGATTTAGAGCACAAGCTTTTGCCATTTCAAAGTCAAACAATTTGAACCAAAAATTCAAGGTCACAACATTTGATTCTTTTTATATTATTTGTGAAATACCTTTACTCTACTACACTGGATCAAACATTTTGGGGCAAACAGTTTGAATGAATTTTACTTTTTTAAGTGATTCAAATTGGGTCAAATTTATTTTCTGTAATTACACCCATTTTTTTCTCACGCCTCCAGTCATAAGTCACAAGTTTGTTTCTTTTGATCTGCTTAACTATTTACTAGACATGTAAGAGACAAAACATACAAAAACAATGCTCAAAATGACATTTTAGATTTGCGTCATGCTAATATAAAAGATAAAGCATTTTGTGGCCATACAATTAAAGAGACATTTTGAGTCCGATATCTCTGCATGTTATCAGCACAGTGCAATGGAGCCCCTGAGCTTCTATCGCTCCTCTGCTTATCACATATATAATTTGAATTCATCCACCTCTCTTGGGGTCAGTCTGTGTTTAGAAGCCTTTAAGGAAATAGCAGATGTAGTGGTGACACGTCGAGCCGAGGAAGCGCTTCAGGCCAGGGTTAATTCTACCTCTGACTTGTTGTCTTTAGAGCCCTTTTTCGAGCCTCTGTTGATAGTTAGGGATCCATCCTTAAAACCGGCCCTTTTGTTTAGTGGACCACGGAGTCAGCAGTTTATTCTAACACTGACGACTGTGAATGCCGGGCCGCTGAAAGAAATGAAGCTCAAACACAAAGGCAAATTAAGGCTACAAAAACACTGGCCATTGTCCCATTGTCGGGGTCACAAATCGCCACGTAAAGAAGCAGCACAGCATGGTTGAAATGTATTCCAAAAAGCCCTCCCTCCTACCCTCTCTTTTCTCAGCTCTTTATATTCATTAGATTCATTATAGGCCACAAAGGATTGCCAACAAAACAGCTTGTGATTTTTAGTTGAATTCATCCCCCTCTGAGGCCTGCAGGGAAATTAAAGTAGGTGACTATCACTGGAAAAAAGGGGGGCCAGGCTTGACACATCTGAAGCCTCCGCTAATGCTAATAGCCAAGCGTATCCAAAATACACAGGAGCTGACCTCGAACAGATTGTGGGGGCTTTAAATCATTAGTTTGCAAATGGAGCCAAAGTACATGAGTGTCGTCTTTGGTTTATACAAAATAAATCAGCCCACTCTCCAACCTTTTGATTAGTATTTGTCAACTCCCCTTTTCTTCTCCCAGCGCTTACCGCCTCGTTGCAACCCAGAAATTAATAAAGAAGACACAGTAAAGAGAGGCGCGTGCACGGCTCCCCAGCACCTGTTAAACAAATGCACTTAAGGCGGGCAGGCGAATGGCAGACAGGTTTAAATTAGTGTAAAATCTTCATTTAGATGATGTCCCCGGGGCGTGCTTATTACTTGAGATTTATATAGCATTAGTTCTGCCTCCTGCAAATGCGGCGCACCATTCCACCTCAGTGAAATATGAAGAGGGTTGATAAAAAGCTGCAGCAGATTCCCACATTTAAAAAAACACTAAACCTTTTAAAGATTCATTAATTTAACTTGTGGCACGTGGCACTGACATACAGAGACTGGAGTGCCCCTAAGCGCTGTGTGCTGAGGAGTAAAGGTGTCCTTTTGAAACATGAGGACTGATAGTGTCAATATTAATTTATTTTACAGCTAACAAGAATATATTTAATTATAATCAAAGGAAGTGTCCTTTATCCGTCGCTTAAAAAAAAGGCATCGTTTCTCGTTTTCCAGATTTTTCTAAACGTACAAATGTTACCACCTGGAACTGGAAATGTGACTGAATGGCTTAAAAATGATGAAATATTATAGTTTTACAGAATATAAAGTATCTCTTTTGACTTAATTGTATAACATATCTGTAAAGTGTTTGATTTTTATATTTTATTCAACTAATTATATGATATAATGGTGTGGTATGGTATAGTACCATTTTAATTTAATTAACATGAATTCAAATATGATTAGGTTCAAAAATGCAAAAAAAAAATCAAGAACTACATGCAGGAAAGAGAGAGTGATGGAAGAGGTGTACGGTCAGAGAGGTTTTGGGCCTGTGTGTGCATGTGTTTTTTGTGTGTGTTTGTGTGTCTGTCTCTGCATTGTGTAGTATGAGTGAGAGGAGTTGGAAACAAATCGTCTAACCCCTTTGCAAACAGTGTATTGCCATTTATCTTTTTGCATATTAAATATAAATTTGACAATATATCTTTTTTAATTTTTAAGTAAATAAAAAAATTGTTCGGATCACAACTGTGAA
>JAPMNZ010960071.1:0-10449 GCA_029875035.1 Pomatoschistus microps | reverse complement strand
CACCGTACATTGCCAAACCAACTGTCTCTTAGCGAAACAATTACTCAGAACACCGAGGGGGTCAGGCCACTCAATGGATCCCTTGTTTGGCTGCCGTCGTGCGAATGAGCGCAACATGAATCACTCGGGTTATTGCTAAACTTGGATATATTCTTTTATAAGACCTTGACATTGCGTTCGTAGTTGTCAGGGCAGAGATAGTGAAGAGGCAGGGTAAAAAATAGAAGCCATGGTGAAAGGTGAAAATAATAGAATATAGAGCAAAGATAAGGTATTTCCTCATAAACTATTGCCTGAGCGCGCAGTCTGTTAGGATGTCCTTGTTGGGTGACATTGTTCATATTTGTTCAAAGTCTCATCCATATAAATACAAGTCTGGTGTAAATAAGGAAACTGTATTTACATAATAGTTATTTTTCCCGTCTTTGTCCTGTCATTCGTGTAACACATTTTCCACAGATTCACTTGCAGAGCTTCAGGATGTGGAGCTTTACATTTAGGGACTCTATATGCTGCTTATATAACTGATTAGAATTACTAGAGACATTTTTTATAAATACTTAATGTTGCGGCATCTTTTGAATCATATTCTCACACCACTTTTTGGATTGTTGACGATGCACAGTTCATAAACTTTTCATATGTTGGCTTTTGAATACCATTACAGCAGTATAACTTATGTTTGTTTAATGTAGATTATACAATCCAATGTACTCTGTGAACAGTAGTGTTGTTAGGATTCTAAACATCTCAATTACAGTATTAGAAAAAAACAAAACAATAGTCGATACCAATATTTATGCCACAGTGTAATTTTTAACTCAAGATAATAACAAATCTTAAAGGACCAGGGGATTTAAAAAAAAAAAAAAAGTCAAATTATATATTATTTTAGAGTATCCACACTTTCTCTAATTAGTAGTTGCATACTTTTGACAGCTCTAATGCATTATATTAAGCCTAAATCCTTTGGGGAGCTACCTGAAAGTGGCTGGCGAGCTACTGGTAGCTCCCAAGCAATAGGTTGGAGACCCCTGTTCTACACAATAAGAAAACATGATCAATGTCAAAAGCAAAACCGATTCATTTGAGATATTCAAGATAAATAGTAAGTGATATAAAACATGAGAGACCTTTAGTTCCCGTGAGTATTTAAAAAACAAAATGACCTTGATCATAGTGTATTTACTCTTGGCAGGTGTTAAGTGGCTGCAAACCTTAACCCTGGTTGACACTGTACCCAGAGCTCACATGCGACATTCTGAGTGTGCTCCCATGTCCTGCTGCGGTGCCATAGGCCTCTCATATTGGCCATGTCGTGGTTAGCCAAATGTGAAGAAATTATAGTGCGTCTTTAGCCAGAAAGTAAGCTGCGGCAGAGAGGCAGGCCACACCCGCGCGCCCACACGTCTGCTCCCTACAGCACAGGGGGGGAAAGAAAACCCAGGGAAGCGTGGCGACATCAGCTGTGGACTGAGCTGCTAAACCGGTCCTGTAAGCGCGGCGTGGAGCGTAATCCAGAAAAAGCCGTTGGAGTCAGCCCCGCCGCGGAGCTCTGTTTGAGGAGGGAGTGTCCGTGTGCTTCCTCCTGTTTGACTTTGGACTTTGGTGTTCAATATGGAGCATATGCAGGGATGAGTCTGGCATGAGTGTCGGATAGGACAAACCGGTCAGGCTTTGAGGTAGTGAAGGACATGGAGTTGGGTGTGAAATGTGCAATTAGAAGCTTCTTTCTGGCGAGGTGAAATGTAAATTAAGTTAGTCGTGTGTATACCTGGATCTACTGACGGTGTTTGAATCCAGGTTAAAAACAGTTCCCTTTTTAATGCCTTGTTTGAGAGTTTTTATCTTGTTTTGTTTGACACTTTGAGTTTCCTTGTTTATGAATTGTGCTATGCCGTGCATCGATATTTTGTTAAGTTGGTGCACTTTTTTATGTTAGTACGAGTACATGCCAAAATGAGAATGGTGGAACCCTTTAATTCTATGGCTTTTGGTCTAGTTTAAGTGACACATTACGTACTTACGGAAATGATGTTGATTCCATTGGGAAATCTTGTTTTATGACTCATGTTAAGATAAAACAAACACATTCTGTCTTTGAAATATATTTTGTAATTGCCTTATTCTGTGCCATCAGAATAATAATAAGAATAGGACTAAGACTAATATTTACTTCACAATCACAACATATCAATTGGATCTTTATGGATAAAACCTGGTATTCATACAATTGAATTGCCATGTTTCACTGATTATTTTCCAACATTTGTTCAGTCGTACTCGGTCCACTATTGGATACAGTGTTTTTATATCCACCTAAACCCAACGTCTTTACTTGGACAAAACAATATAAAATGTGCTCCCGCCTTGCCAACTATGAGAAATAACCTTTTCAAAAGCATTTACCTGTCAACTTAGTTTATTTGTGAGTTTAATGTGTATAAGTTATGTAAGGCATTGCTGTTTGTTGATCTTTTCTGCTTAGTTCTACTATATTGAGACAAATATTTATCTTCATGACATATCCTATATCAATCATCCACATTTGCAAAGTCACACAATTATCCATTATGACATGGCAGCTCCAGTCCTCAACTGAACTTGGAAGTACGATCACATTTGTCCAGTTCTCAGGTCTCTGCACTGACTTCCTTGGGCTCAGGGATTAGACTGGACTCTGAGGAGCACAGGGACTGGGCTCCTGCTTGTGCCCAGAGTCAGGACAAAACATGGGGAAGCAGCTTTTTTTTGAGGAAGACTCTGGAACAGTCTTCCTCAAAATGTGAGACAGGATTTTACTCTGACCATGTTCAAATCCAGTTACCTGTGCATACAATTGAAGCATTGTATCTTCACTAATTTCAATATACTTTCATGTTTTATTACCCCCTTGTAAGATGAATGCCTGAACAATTTGAATTTATTTTCTTGTTTTGTTAAGCACTTTGCTAAACCAATAAACTAACCTTGCCTTGCCTTTATATGTTTTATATTTGAATTGTATCGTTAGTGCAGTGTCATTAATCTCTTTGCTGAGGGGGCAGAAATGTCAACCACTCTGCCGGTATTCACCCTTTTATTGCATTATAACTGACACAACATTGTTAAGGTGGAAAAAATCTCACAATGTCTTCAGAGTCCAGAAGCAGCATTTGTAAAAGAAAAAAAAAAAATCCTGCTGGGTGTCATAGTGAATGTAGGTGAAAAGAACCCGAGCTGTCTGAAATCTTTTAACTGGAGCCAACCTATTTTTACCACACCAGTCAGATGTCTAGCTGTCTTTTGACCTGCCAATCACATCAAAAATCGCCTTGTGTATTTTAAGCTTTTCTGGGTTATCTCCCTCTCCCATACAGATCTGTCATGTTACAACACTGACTTACGCCGGTTTAATTATACAACAAGAAGCTCCACTCATTTTACAAGACCGGTGACATAAAAATATAATAGTCGTCAGTTTCAGGAGCCGCGTGACACCAATAAGAGAAAGTGGAGATTGCTTTTTTGGCTGCAAAGCTATGTCAATTTGGAGACACCTGCTGTGAACAAGCAGTCTTAATACCAGAGCTCATTATTGGGGAATGAATGAGTGCATTTTAATGATTTTCTGTGTTGGCGCCAGAGGAAAGATGGGCACTTAAAGCTGAGGTACCTGACTTGTTTTGATCTCATTCATGTACGCATCGGACTGTATCACGCTGGCTTTGTTTCATTAGAAAACATGAACAATTCCTGGAAATTTGATGCTTTTGGGTTGAGAGCTGATTGGATGAGCAAGGCTGGTTATCCGTTTTTCACTTTTCAATCTGAAAAAGCTAATGTAAAACTTTGACAAATAACAAAAAAACTACTTGCATGGAAACTAGTGATAGAAGTAAACCGTTTTTGTTGCAACTAGTCAGATGGACTGTATTGCTAATTTCGTTTTTTATCATTTGGAATTTCAGCTTTGACTAGGTCCAGCCACTTCATATAGTTTTCCCCTGCAGTAGTAAGGGCTGTACATTTAAAAAACCGAATGTTCAATGCGCTTATGTAAATCACTTTTATTATTATTACTTAGAAGCTTGAATATCGATATTCTTTTTTCGCTTTGCACTTTAATAGCAGATTCAGAATTCATTTGTTGAGAAGGGCATGTCTTTTTGAAGTAGGATTGGTTGCGACACCATTACCTTCCCATTCGGAAATATCACAATTTCACAGTGCAGACCATGAAAAAGCCTTATCACACCATGCAGCCGCTCTGTCTGCCGCCGTTATAGCCTCTCTTACTCTCACACGCCTCATTCACAGGTAATGTTGGTTTTTAGCCCCGCAATTTTGACCCAAGTCCAATTCATTTACGTCGTCTGATTTTATATTGTATGGCTCATTCCCAGTCAAGAAGCACTACAACTTATTCACCTGTTATTGAGTTTAACATTTAAAAGCCATCTCTCCGGGCACGCAATGGTAAAGATGCAATAAACGAATGCAGACTATAAACTTTCTCAATGCAAGCATGACACAAATCTTAAAATAGTAGTGCTTCTTTGAATAGAAGAGGTTCACTTGGAATAAAGAAAAAAAAAAAACTTTGAATGTATTTTACAGCTTAGTTTGCACTGCAGCTGCCCATTTTCACCTCTTTTTATGTATTTTTTATTCATATTTACTCGCACAACAAAACCCAAATCCAGGACTATAAAAAAATCATGAAGTAAATAATATGTACATATACAAAAAACATGACCTCACAGAAATTTGAATTCAATAAAATCTAATTATTTTTACCAGAGGACATTCGAGAAATCAAAAGGTTTTCTGTTGTATCTTGCACTGCAAAAACTGATGAAAAATAAGTCATAAAATTGCTCGAATTTGGCTTCATTTGAGCAATCAAAATGATCTTGTTTTTCTTCTTTGGAATGAGAAAATAAAGCAACAGTTTTTGACAAAATGGCTTTGAGACAGTCAGAATGTACTCAAATTAAGATCAAAACCCACTTGATTCAAGCAATTATTACCTTATATTTGATCATTTTACAGTGTGTTATTACAAAACAATATCAAAAGCTCACGTTATACAGTGTGCTACTATCGCTGCTGTATTTTGTAATTTCCTATCATAGCTGTCCTTAAGTTGAGCGCACACATATGAACACATATTTCTGGGAGAAGCCATTGGCATGCCTCCCCTGTGTGATTGTAAAAGTCTTAATCCGTATCGTCCGCTTTAATAAGACAGCTTTACAGACGTGAATATTGTGATCCAGTGGGCTGTTTCCCCCATCTCTCTTTTACAGCCACATTACAAGGAGCCATTGCCTTTCAGGGCCACATCTGCCGCTCGCATCTGTGCAGGCCGTGAATCCAGGTGTGTCCCGCAACACGGCCTAACTATTTATTACACCGGGGGTCGTCGTCCGTCCGCCACAGTCCACAAACTGCACCGCTGATGAGATCCGTGCGTGGAACCGTAAGGAAGGCTCGGCTGTAGTACCGCGATGTGGCCTTGTTTTCAGAATACACCACGCCGGAATATAGCTTCATTATAGTGTCGTTGTCAAGGCACAATGGAACGCCAAATGTTATCTTAAAGCCGGATTATATCGCTTGTTATGTTGTTTTGTGAATACTTTGTGTGTGTCTCAACTGAAAGAGTTTCGTTTAAGTCACATTTTTTGATCCAATCAGACCACGTCATGCTGTATTTATCTGATTGGAAAACATTTTATCTTTTTACATTCTGTGAGCTGATTGGCTGCGTGAGGGCTGGTACTTTTGCTTTCTCTGGAAAAAAGATTGATCGTCAAAGATACATGATGCGTGTGAAAACTAGTGACGGAACCAAACTGTTATGACGGCAAGGAACTACGAGTTTTGTCTGTAAGGTGATTTTGAGTAACCAGAAAGATGCTATATTTAAAAAAAAATAAACATGAAAAAAATAGTACAATTTACTAACTATTTACATGGACTGTGTTATATAATTATTCTATGTTGTCAAAGTTAGGTACTCCAGCTTTAATCTTATGTGTGTTAGGGGACACTCGCTTGTTGAAAATATTCCACAATTATTCCGAGAAAATGAAAAAAAAACTTAAATTATGAGGATGTTTGTATTGTAAAAATCTCTATGACCAACAATTGTATTACCTCAAGCATTCTTATTTGTGAAGTTAAGCTAACAGGGCATGCATAATCAAGATAAAGCAGACGAGACTTTGCTTCTAAACGTTCTATTTTTCCATTTTAAAAAAGGCAAACTCAAAAAAACACACACTTTGAAGTATTTTTAGGTAAAATTGTTGGAGAAATAGGTGTTGCATTATTAAGCGCAACCTTAGAGCGCGTTCCTCACTTCTTTCATTGAGCGATAATATTCAAAATGCACTTTCCATTTTACCTGCATCCTTCAACTGTTGCGAGGTCAGGAGCGTAAACAGGGAACAGAGGAATCCCCCTTAACTTGGGTGAGATAAATTGACAAAATACTTGAGCGCAGTTGAGTTCAAGGCGACTTCTCCGTGTGGCGTAAACTTTATAAGCCTTCTCCTGCTTTTGCCGCTGTGCTAATTTACTGCCGATCTGCTGAAATATCAGGACTGTTGTTTGTTGACATTGACAACAGTTCCAGTTTTGACAAGCTGCTCTGTGAGAACATGTACTGGGACTGGGGCATTCCACCGTATTTTCACCTCAAATTCTTCTGTTTTACTGTATACGACAAGACTGGGCTTGAAATGAATAAAAGCAAGTTTACATTTTGAGTTTTGTATTTGCTGTTGTTTGGTGTAAAGCGATCGCAGCCCACATTTCTATAAACATCTTTGGATTTAGTGGTTCTTTCAATGTTTCTGTGGGAGTATATCGCTCCTGGAAAATGGAGACAAAAAGAAAGGATCTGTAAAGAGGACATTTGACAAACGTAAATAGTTGTTTTTGTACATTTACAGCTGGGACACTTCACCTTTAAATCAATAGAACTAAAAGTGTGGTTCTATCCCAAGTTTTCACATGCATGTATTTTTGGCCTTTGTCACATATTTAGATCAGATTTTTTCAGATGGAAAAGTGAAAAAGAGAGGACTGCCCTCACTCTTTAATAATATGAAGACAGCATGTCATAGCCTCACTTGTTCACAAATGTTTTCTAATACGAGAATATTTCTGTTGCGAGAAAGAGCATGGATTATTTCAGAAACAAAAGAGTTAGGTACTGCAGCTTTATCTGTAACATAACATGCAGAATCTGCTTTTCACTACCAAGGGGTGGCACGGTGGCTGAGTGGATAGCACTCCCGCCTCTCAGCAAGAAGGTCCTGGGATCAAATGGGTTTCTCTGAGTGGAGTTTGCATGTTCTCCCCATGCCTGTGTAGGTTTCCTCTGGGTTCTCTGGTTTCCCCTACCACTAAAAACATGCTCACTAGGTTAAATCCTCCAGCTCCGGTAGTCCTGACCAAGCCGAGCATCAACATCTGGAGATGGGTTCCCGGGCGCTGGACTAAGGCGACCACTGCTTCTGACGTAAGCCTTCACGGCATCAGGATGGGTCAAATGCAGAGGATTGAATTACGGGGATTAATAAAGTGCACCTTTACCTTTACCTTTAATTGTATATTCGCTTTAATCCAAGTCGGCATCACGGACTCCTCTGTCCACCACCACTGCAGCTGTTAACCTATTCTTTTTTTGGAAAATCTGCGATACACAGATGATTCGGCAGCGTTGCACAGGCATTTTTGCACAGCTGAATGAACCTGTATAGAAACTACACTACACTATACTACAAACTGAATGGTAATTATGTATTCTTTAACATTCATTTTCACAGCCCATTCTTTTTATCAATACTTTTAAATGAACATTTCTGATTCATTTCCATAATATAATATGAATGCCTTCGGGGATAATGAGGGGAATCTAAATATAGTTTTTTCCTTAATATGGCCCACTGTTAGATCTGCCTTTTTAGTTCTGAATATCTGGTGCCTTAGCGTTGCTTTAATTATACCATATTTGCCAGTGTGTGTGTGTGCGTGTGTGTGAATCCATCCCAGTCATTGCCGCGCTGCTGTCCTTTAATAAGACTAATGAAATTATTCAGCTCTGTTCTCATCACGCTCTATAAATACTCTGGATTCTGCACTTCCTCAAGGATATTTTTCTGCTGCTTTGGTTCCATAACGCACTTCTAAGCTCTTCCCTGGTGCTTGGATGAAAATTTGATGCACAACTACACGCTCGGCTCTCCCACACAGGCAAAACAAGCCCTCTGCCTTCAATTCTCTCCCCCTATTTGATCTGGCACCCCAGCTGTTTCAGTGCACTCAAAACCCCAAACTTCTGCTGGAGCTCTCATCCGCACCACTCCGTCCCTGTCCTCTTCAAATAAATCTACATATATAAACCTCGTGTAGGCTTTTATTACTCAGCCGGAATAGTGGTGCATCTTCATCCACCCAAAAAAGCCTCCATGAGTTTATGAAAAATGCACCGGGAGATGACCCAAGGTGTCGAAATGGCAGAAAGTGTGTTTTTTGGAGGCTTTTAAGAGAGTACCATGGGGAAAAGTGGTGCACAAGCTGGAAATGATTTGTGACATCTTCGGTGCGCTCTTCCTCGAAGCAACAGCAACAATATATTTGTTTATCAGAATCTGAAATCCCTTAACGTTGCAATAAATATGCATGGGTTAGACCAGTGTAATAAATCAATCAGGTAAGATTAGATTTCACCATCAAATCCTTTGTTTTGATATTCAGTTGAGAAATGAGCAATTATGTCTCCTTGTTATGACAATACATAACTTTTCTTTTTTAATTCAATTCATCCTATGCAAATGTTTCACCGACAGACATGCAGAGTACTTGCAAATGTTAAATATTGAGTTAAAGTTGTCACACCAGCACCTAACTTTGTTTCATAAATACATTTTGTACTACTGATAGAGTTGTGTGTAAACTTCTGTGAACAAATCAGACCAAAACAGGCAACCCTTATTGCAAAGCATATCATATTTTAAATAGTATTGGCTGAGTGAGGGTGGTCCGCTCTTGTTCACTTTTGTGTGTGAAAAAGCTGATGAAATATTTGACAAAGGCCAAAACCGAATGCCTGAAATTCTGAAAGTGAGGAACTAGTTACATTGATTGTGTTATAAAAAGTGTACTATACCTTTGTTCACTCATTAGCCAAAACATCTTATTGCAATATTTTTGCTTTCCTTAACTACATTTAATGACTTTCCCAGGAAATTTGAATTTGAGCACAAGGTGGTAATCTCAATATTCAAATAGGAACATGTCTCCGCAAGCATAAAAAACTTGAATGATTTCCAACAATAATCCTTCAGGCTTCTCATCTGAAATAGCTGTTTATCAAGTAGCAAAAGGTGACGATGCAGCAACTCTGTGTGCAGAAATGTCTTATTTGTCTCATCTCTCCTTTCCCCTGTGTTTGTATTTTCACAGAACATTTGCGAATAAGTCATAATCCTCGTGTATGATGATGAGTTGGTGTAAAATGTAGCCAGTTGTGGTGCTATTCTATAATGTTCACCAATGTTGTCCCCTGAGAATCCTGCAGGACTTGGCAAACCACACATGTAGCCATTGCAAACAGCTCCATCCTGCAATGTTACTCAAGGACAAATCCTAGACACAAGGCATTACTATATTTGTGGAAGAAAAAAAAAAACAATCGTGTTTCGCAGCTCTGGGGATGCAGACTAATTAGCCAAGGTAACGTTTAACAGTGTATTTTTATCATTCTTGGCCTTGTGTCTTGAATCATACAGCTCTGCATATGGTGTGACTATGATTTTTCTCTAATTAGCCAACTTCAGTTTATTTCAGAGGAGTTCTCCTTCAGCATTGACCCTAAGATATATATAAAAAAAAACTTCTACTCCTCCTGTCAATGTCATAAGTTCTGTCCGTGTCTGAACATGTCCAAATAAAATACATGAGTAAAGGAGCGTTACCGCAGCTATTATCCCCACCACTTCAGACGGTAAATAAGTCACTACTGCACTAGGATTGAAAAACCTGCACTGCTATTGGCACTCTTTCTTGTATTGCCACTTTATTATTGTACATAATTATATCCTGCACAGACTATATTTTCAACCTTTAACATGTTGCACACTTCTGTTTTTTTCTATCTTAGTGATTCTATCAATGTGACTTTTCTCCAGGGTGAGATTGATAAAGTCTATCTTATCTTATCTTCTCTTAAATAATTCATCAAAGAAGCTAAACAGGACAGGGCTATCAAGTCAACTGAGCAATCAGATTCACATTCAGATTCATTTATTTGCCATTTGCAGAAAAACCACATTGGAAAAACTGTGCAAGACTACCCCAGTGTGCACCAATGAGTTGAGCAATACTGCCTTGTTGTAAGATTAAGATGTGCTTTATTTATCTCACAAGGAGAAATTTACATGTCACATTGGC
>JAPMNZ010960059.1:0-11020 GCA_029875035.1 Pomatoschistus microps | reverse complement strand
AACACAGTCTTCGTATGAACGGTTGGTAGTAACCGACATCCAACTATAGCGTTTTACTGCTGCAGTGTCTCCGTGTAAACAGCACCTAAGTAGACCAATTGAATTACAAAAATGCTATCTTGATGCGACAACACCAATGATGGACCCAAACAAAGTGAGCAATTATTCAATACTTTTACTAGTCGAAATGAACTAAAAGAGACAAAAACATCTCAACCATAAACTTCATGCTGGGTAATTGGCACAATAATTTAAGTTCTCCTTCACTCACACAATCAAACTTACAAGCCACAATGTTTGAAGACTTGAAGTGTCTGATGAAGTCTCAAGTCTCATTGACTGCTTTTCAACTAAACTTTGTTCCAGCCGTGCTTCCATACATCCACAAAACACTGCATTCCCTAACTCCACACCCCTCCAATTTTCACTTTACATATATCGCTATCTCCTCGTACAACGGGCATGTAAACTAGCTCGGCTCATGACACCACTGCTCGTCCCTGTCCCCGCCGCTCAATGAAGACAAATCAAACCGGCGCGGTACTTCTGACAGCGAAGACGGAGCGGCCGGCGGCACTCGTTACCATCTATGTAGGATAAAAAGAAAGTGATGTAGCGCTTGACAATCGGGCGACCGGCCAGCCAGTCCATCCCAACAACTACAGGACCGTGCGCCTTCGCCGTAATTAGGCGATTTTGGCGCACGCTGGGGGGAGCGACAGCTAGATCAAGGCCTTGATGAATTAGAGGTAGCGCTCCGTCAGAGTTGCATCACATTAATCAAAACAAACCGGGCGCCGCGGCAACACCCCCCCCACACACACACACACACCTCCCCACCTTTTTATTGCACTTGCTTTTGGGGGTGATGAATAGCCCTGACGGTGCTGTGTATCACCTGATTGTGCTGAATTTAAATGTAACAGCACAGTCTGCGCAAAACCGCTATTGATCTTACTCCCTGGCTTCCCTTCTCAATGCTGCTGGATTCAAATATTTTAGATAAGCAAAAGTAGGAGGGGTGTGAGGGGAGGAGAGGAGGAGGGCGGCCATGTTGGTATGGTAATGGCCACCTTGATAACCTAAGAAAATAAAGTAGGTCAGGCCTTGAATAAAAGTTACAAAAAGTGAGTGGGGAACCTAGATATCTTTTTCAGTGGGGCGACATGGAAACTTCATTCCACCACTTTTACCCCGAGTGTCTCGGGGTAAAGACAAAATGGACAATGGCTGAAGTTAAAGTTTGAATCATTTTTAATTGAAGTCCAAGTTTTTTAACTTGTTTGCAGATTTTGTAAGATTTATTAATGACATTTGGGGAAAAACCACAAAAGAACAAAAAATATAAAAAAATAAAGGTTTTTAAACCAAACACTGTTTTGGAATTGTAAATGGTGGGTGTGCAGTAATTTACTGATGTAAAACAATCTTTTGGACATGTATTGCCACAATTTCCTTTATTGAATGCCCTTTACAAATGTAATGTTTTTAAGGGCTTGAAATTGGCTCCATCACCTTTTAAAGTATTTTAAGATTCCTTGCCAACAGAAATTGCCTCCAAACGTTTACAAATACTACATCTTGTAACATTCTCTTTTTACATTATTCAAATAAAATCTGCTGTTTTGCAGCATTTTGAAAAGAATGATCAGCCCATCTATCAGCAGAGCAATAACTTATCTGAGTAAAAGTAGTAACTATTGCAGCTCCAGACATATAATTTCAAACTTCTTTCTGAATATTTCTACTTGCCTACTATTTTGCATATGTGACTTTTGGCTATTATGCAATAATCTTTCTTTAAAATATCCCCCACTCCCAGCAGACTTCCTCCTCCGAGAGAAGGCCTTGGCACACACTGGTCTCTGTGATGGTTGCCAAAGCCAGAGTCGGACAGAATGAACAGGCGATAAGAGAGGAAATGTCAGGATAACACGGCGGTATCAGCGCTAATACGTCATGTCTCTATGTCTGTGGTCTGTGGTGGCGGCTGCGGCTTTCATTTGAGAGAGACAAAAAATCACAGCTTTAGGATCACCTACTCTCAAAGAGTGCTAGCAAGAACCCTGACCATGAGATGATTAACTTTCATATTACTATTTTTAAAAAGCATAATTATTGATGTCCTAAACATGTATGGATAAAAATGTATCAGATAAGTAAATACATTATGTAATTCCCCACTTCTACCTGCAGAGCTGAACGTATGAATTTCTTATTTTTCTTCACTTGGAACATAAGAACATAATTTCACCAGAGAAATTGACATAACTAATTTGGGGCAATACTTTAGTTGTCAAAAACTGTTTTAGTCTGAGAAAAAAGCATTTAGACAGAAGGGGCGGCAAAGAAGTTCCTGATATTAGCCTGGATGGAAATAAAAACAACTCTTAACAACGGTTAAACACGATAGAAAGACATTCACAGTCCCCGTACTGGCCACTTACCCATGCATGGCGTGCAGCGGATGCGGTTCGTAATGGTAGCGGCCCTCATGATGCCTCATGTCGATGGGGATGGGCGTGTGGAAGGTGGGGAACAGCGGATGACCTCCTGCGGACACAATAAGACAGAAGGTTTTATTGACTTTTTTCATTAGTTTCATTCTACATGAAATGACATTTTTATTGAAATTGGGTGCATAACTTTGACACTGGAAGAAGTGATGGAAAGCTTATAAGCAAACTATTAGGATGGCAGAACAGAGAAAGAAAAAATATGTGGCTTTTGACACTAACTCCGTTTTACTGTTTTACATTTACATGTATTTGTGTGTAAAAAATAATGTCTTTCCTCTTGCTGGTGTTCTTGTAAATGTGCTATACAAAAAAGGGAGGGCTGAGCACAATGATTGACAGTGAACAAAGCATTTAGGTTTGGTGGTCAAAACATCCACTCATACACACATACTACCCACAAAGACATACTATTTCAAGTCTTTGTTTGTTATAATGTTGATAATCACAATAAAAACAGCATCAAACATCTCACCAAAATGTCAACATTTTGAAGATGGAATTTAAGTAACAACAACAAAGACATATGTCACTGCATGTAATCACATACAGATCACATAAGGGATTTGTAAGTTTAATTAAGAAATAATTGAGTATTTGAACCATATTATCCAAGTTTCACCTTTAAGTTCAACATGTGCAGTATTTCTTGGTCCAGACACGTTCAGATTCATCATGATTTGTGACTCGCTCTTAAGTCACAGCAGGACACGTCATGCCACAGTTTTACAGTTCCCGTAATGCTGCATTAATTGGACCCTCGTAGACTGTCTGTGGATTTTGCCCCCAAGTTTTTTTTTGGAAATGCCTATTAATGAGTGTGCATGTAATAAGAGCGGAGCCAGTTTAGCGCTGTAATGAATGTTTTTTATGTGTCGGACACAGATCGCTTGAACACACGGTTTCCTGCAGTAAACCGGCTAATGTCTGGAGGCTGAGCTCTTATTAGAAAATACATTTAAAAGTCACTGTCCTATAATTGCAACGGAATGTATTCAAGCCGGGATAAAAGCAAGTAAAAAGTAAATAGGGCTGATCACAAAGAGGAGGAGATTTGGCTGCCACTGTAGAGAGGAGAATTCTGGAACAAGCTTCTGGTTAGAGCCAAGATCTAGGGAACACAAACCAAATCATCCGTCTGATTACTTAGGATTTAATTCTAAACTGGTCTCCAAGCATTATCACACAAACTTCCATTGAAATCATATTCATTATGTGTAATGAGTTGTTACATTGGTTAGCGACTTAAAGTTAAGGTCAACTTTTCAAATTGTGAAGATAGAGAGTGTTTTTTTAATGCAAGTGCAAAATTAGCCCTGCCCCCACAGCTTCCTGATTGGACGCAATGAATCAAATATGTATTAATTCATCTAGTGCTAAAACTAGTGAACATAACTTGAAATACAGCAAGTATTGAGAGGCTGCTAGAGACAAAAATCTGACAGTAAACAGTGTGTTGCTATAATCACATGACATACAAAAACAGAAAAATTATGAAGAACACAAATGTGCATGTAAGTAAGTGAGGAATAGGTATTTATATACCGCTTTTCACAGACAAGAGTCACAACGCGGTTTACAATTGTGGGCATTTGACTCTCACTCCACACAGAGATGGGAGCGGGGTCGCCAGTACAGGAGGCCAGACCTACGTTTTTAGTGATAGGGGAAACCGGAGTACCCGGAGAGAACCGGAGCAGACACGGGAAGAACATTCACATTCCACTCAGAAAGGCCCTATTCCGACTGGGATTCGAACCCAGGACCTTCTTGCTGAGAAGCGAGAGTGATAGTCGTTAAAGGGTATAGCCCTCAAATCTACTGCTCTGGGAGTTCTAGTGTTAATAAAAGAATGTGGTAGTAGCTTGCAGAACGTTCTTGACTGAGAGGAAACGCCAGCCTCTAGTCATGTGTAATCCCATCAGAATTTGGCACAAACGGCACCGCAGCGACATGCTCACCCCAGTCAGCACAACAAAAGGCCAAATCTGCTCTAAGTAATGTGTGTCTCTGCAGCACTTCCAAACAGGCTTGGGTCTCAGGGTCTCTGGGCCTCTGGGCAGGGGGAGCAGAGAGGACACAACCTGCCTGAGGGGAGATGGAGCCGGCTTATCCAAACGACGTGATGATTTCTCCCATAATGACAACCGCCTGAGGACTGCTGCTTCCTGTGGAGGTGTCCTGCTGTTGTCTCACTAACATGGGAGAACAATATTTGTGTTGGGGACGTGAATGTTTAACTTGAGGGCAAACCATGTGGTTAAAAATATGGTAGCTACAAGATGGAAGCCCCCTCCATCGACAATGGGCCATGACATTGTGGATGGATCCAGCTATGTTTTTAGTGTTTTTTTTTGTAATTATTGTTTGCTTTGCATTCTGTTCCCTTATTCCTCAAACTGTGTAACTGTGATTGTACATAAAACTGCTCTCATACATACATTATAAACACATGCTCTGCAAATGTATGTTTACTTTGGGCGTTGAATATTCACACACGCTCAGCAGCAGAAATCATTGAGTTTGTGCAGCACTCTAAAAAGCACCGTGATTATGTTGAGTTTTGTTTTTTCTCTGTGCAAAAAAACAAAAACCTTCAAAACAGGAGCAGCGAGGGACTGTGTGTTGATCCAGAACAACATGAGTGAGTCGCCTGTACCTGTTCAAAATACATACATTTACAGTAGAAGTTTGGCTCAAAATATTATGCTGGATTTGGTTTTATTTCATAAATTATTCTTTTATCTGCAGTGTTGCATTTTGATTTATGTTTATGTTTTTCACCTTTTGACTGTGCTCTTAATGCATCACTGCCCGTTGTCTCATTAGGATTTGTTTACCTGTTTACACGCAGTAGAACCAGCGTGCAAACGGACTGGTTTTTACTCCTCAATGAGTGTCTATATCAATTGTATTTAAATTGGAGTAGGAGAAGAACATTTTTGCTAGTGCTTTGAACTCACTCACTGTTTGTTTTCCACTGTCATTTTTACTAGAAAAGATTGCTGACAAGCTTCATACAATCAGTCTGGAGGCCTCTGACTCTCCGCCTGCGTATGTCTGCATAGTAAAAACTCCAGCCTGTCTGCCTTCGTCTTGTGTCCTGCTTGGAATAAGACCTTCTAACGCTGGGACGGTGATCTATGCCTGGACCCCATCCAAAACCCAGTCCCCCTCTTTTGTGATGGAGACATCCCGAGAGTTAAAAAGCCAAAAAGAGGAGGGGAAGAAAGAAGTGAGGGGCACTGAACGTGAAGGAAATGAATTGTGAGCTTTGTTTCACAAGTGGAGCCAGAAGTTCAGCCTTTTGTCTGGGAGGTGCAGCCGAGTTGGGACGTCCTGGCATCAAGATGGGACAAAGACGAGAAGGCACTGAAGTCCAGCCAATATAACGGCCTCGAGAAAAGCCAAAAGGTTAGGGTTAGGCCGTGATGGAAATTTGGATAAAAAGGCCCACTCAGCATTATGTGTCATGGTAAATGGTCAACAGCTTGAATTATGGATTTCCTGACAATAATTTTGAAAATGCAATACGGTGGTTTATTGTTTTTTTTGTGGGACTTAAGTTCTTAAAATGACCCACAACATGTGAAATCCATAAAGTTTTCTAACCATCTGAACTCACGATTGCTGAAATGCTATTACGGATATATCAGTCACTATTTGATCTAAAATCTAAAGATGTGACAGGGGGCAAAAATACATGCATGTGAAAACTAGGATTAAAAGAAAACTGCTTTGAGCGCGCGGAACTAGATTGTAGACTGTAATACACAGGTAAATTTAAAATATCCCAGCTTTAACTTCCACTAAAGACAATAGTGTGGCATGCTGGGAACTCTTAACTGTAGTGGAAGGAAACCGCATTCGCTCATTACATCCTATTGAGGCGGCTGATCAAGAGAGCTGTGGAGTGGGCTCACGTCCTGGAGGAAGTACTCAGACTTCAATGACCGAGCCCTGAGAGAAACACGCTAGGAAAGAAGGTCTTTGTCATGCCGAGGGAGCAGGAGAGGAGCAAGAGCCGCGGAAGGAGGGAGGGGCCATTGCAGACAGGAAATTCCAACTGAAAAAAAGTTGGATGAGGTCCTAACTACACAGCGGCAGCGTGCCAGGCTACACACAAACGCTCTGGTCAAAAGAAATGCATGGCAAAGAATGAGAATATACAGCACAGGGCTCATGTTGAGTCATGGATGCAGACATTAGTGTTTACTTACATGTGTAGATTATTCATGAATGAGATTTTAATAAAACACAGTGAACGATACAGTGAAATCTGCATTTTTCTAGGTAACTGTAATTGTACGCATCAAAAACCTAAAAATGCATGTGATCAAATTGTATGATTAAAAAATAAATATTATGCTGCAGTGGTCCCTGGTTTATCGCAGGGCTTACGTTATAAGAACAACGCACAATAAGTGAAATCCTTGAAATAGCAGCTGTTTTAACACCCCCTGAACTACCTGAACTCATGACTGCCATCATTGAGATGTCAAACCTGTTGGTTGTAGCTCTGAGCGCAGCTGCAGCTGTTAAAAGCCATGCGTACACTGTAAAAAACAGCTGTAGAGGACATTGCGGTGAAGGGCAGGAGCAGGACTGAGGGCTACAGGAAAGCTACCGTGGTAGCCTTCTAAACTAATCACCGTGGCACACAGAAGCAACAAAAGTTTGCTTATGACTTATTAACGTTTATTAAGAGTAATAACCCCTTGAGATGAATCATCTCGTTTCAGAGGAGGTCTTCAAAACCTTTATGAAGAAGCTGTAAAATCATGCAATATTGCAAAAAGAGAATCCGTGAAATTATTCACATTATAGTGAGGGACCACTGTAAACACACTCAATTGTCAAAACTGATGGCCCAATAGTTGGCTATGCAAAATTCGTCTCTCTGGAAAATTAACTTGAATCACCCTGGTTTAGATGATTGAACGATGTTGCGTCACGGGCAAAAAATAAAACACTCTTAGAAAGCCAAGATTTTTACAGCTCAAAACCCTCTGCTTGACTTGCATGTGACCACAGTGTATGTCCAAGCTTAACCGCGTGAGATCAGCTCCAGGTTTAGTGAGAGGACAAGGCTTCCTTTTGCTCGCATGTTCACTGGGAGATGGCGACAGAGGGATTAGGAGCTTACACGGGAGTGCTCTACCACCACCAGCATTGAAAGGAAGTCTTAAAGGACTGGCACTCGGCTTCTCACGGGCCCTGGGGAGGGAAAGCCGATACCTGTTTTATTGATAGGGGGCTGTTGGTGTGAGGTAAGTGGATTAAAAAACACCAGTCCCCGGGATAACGCGGCAGGGAAGGAGAGGAAAGTGGATGTTGGGTGGGTCCCGCGGTGAACTTGGGGTTAGTGAGCGGTGATGCAGAGTCCTGGAGGGGCGGAAACTGGCGCTTTTACAATGTTGTGAACAATAAAAAAGTGTAGTTAGAATGTTCTTACAGTTGCGGACAATGGGTTGCGTTAGTGTGACATTACAACATTATGATGGAGGGCGGATCCAAAAATATTTCCTGGTAGCTATGGTAAGAGTCAAAAGTCAGATTCTAGTCTTAGTTTAGAGCTATTGCACTAATCCCTGGGCCAATCCACATTAAACAAAAACTGTCTCGAAGTTCCACATCTTCCTTGTCAGCACATATCAACTATAGTATAATTATTTTCTAAGGTGTCTAAAAGTGATGACAATATTCAAAAGCATATGAATGATGATGACCAGAAGAAAAAAACATATTTTATATATAAAAATTAAATTACATATATATGTATGAACAATATTGGCACCTACCCGAAATACAGAAATATACAGCTCTATGAACGCAACCTATTGGTAAAAAATAGGTCCAGTTCCAGAAATACCCCTGGAAGTAGGCTAAGCTGTGGACAAAACTAGTAAAGGATCCAAGGTATGAAAAATGAAAAATATTCATATTATAATAGTAGTATAACAAGAATAAGAATATAATGTTGTTTGTTCTCGTTTCAGTAAAGACTATTATATGGTGGGCCCGATGAAAGGCCTACTTGTATTTCTGGCTATCCTTGAATTCAAATCATATTAATAAATTTGACTATATAAATTGCTTTTAAATTCTACAAAATCTTCCCCACAGTGACACAAAGACAATGGTCGAGCCACGTTTTGAGAACTGGCAACTGGGCAGTCACTTTACGGGAGTTCTACATTGAAAACAGCTGGCTTGTTTCCAACAGCAGTAAGGCTGATGAGAAGAGACAGCCTCACACCAAACTCAAATTATTGGCTGTAAAAAGTGAAAGAGCAAGCTGGAAGTGGCTACACGGACATGTTGGAGAGGCTGTATGGAGCAGTAAAAACTAACACGTTGTCACGTTGTGGACTTTGATCAAATCTACCTGCATTTCTCATATACTGGAAATGAGGAGTAGAATGACCGAGTGTGACGAGCTCATTTGAACATGAGATAGCTGGAGCCAAATTCCTTGTATGGATTTTTTTTCCATTGGGGTTCCATTGGGCCTAGTGCCATAATGGGGGCAGACGTGTTATTTTCCCCGTGTCTGATTGGTCAAAACTGTTTATGGCTCATAATGGAATTTCCAAAGACTATATCAAAATATAAATACCAGGATGGAGAGCGCTAAACCATCGATTTTTAAGCCTGAGTGTAATCCAAACGGTTACTGAGCAAGAGGAATTTAATTTTCGATGTGAGTTAAAAGGAGCCAGAGCGAGTTTCAGGAAAACTTCCTCCATCAGCACTTCCTGATTGGGCTTCATTGAGCTAGTGGATTAGCATTTTACATATTTATACAGTCTATGGTGTCAAAGAAAAGTTATATTGCCTCTCAAAATTCTATTTTCCTCTGTAATCAAATTACAAAGTGAGACCAATATATCAGAGACTTTTTACATTCAAAGATACATCTAATGTTGATAATTGTCACTGCTGTAAAAACCGACAACTCTTTCTTTTTTGGGGGGGGAGGAATGGACTGTAAGCAATAATCATCCAAATGATAACATAGAGATGTCACTTTTCATGTGATGAGTCTGTATCACTGATCTAGTATATTCTAGTTTATTCCGGTTTTGAACTATATTCAAATTTTCTGAGTTTCACTTGCACAAACTGCAGATTTTCTTGTTTCAGAACTAATCATCCCAACAAATTGTCTTTATCTTAATAAAAACATATATATACATTTTATCCTTTGCATTCATGTATGTGGAAGAAGAAAGAGTGACCTAGGAGTCACTATTTGACTCCTAGGTCACTATTATTCTGGGCTGAGAGCTTACTGTGCAAGGTGGTTCTGTGTTTTTACTCATTGCTCGAAATGTTACCTTCTATATTATTACTACACTATTAAATATTCCATAAATATGATAATTCTGGTCTGATAATCCACTAGTCACCTTTACCTGCTTCTATTAATACTATTGTTTATTCTGCTCATATTCTCTCTAGAAGTACAGTACATCTGTAGATACCTCATGATGCTAACTAGAGTGTAAACTCTACAAATGTCCTTGCCTTTGAACCAAGTGCAGAGTTTTCTTTTTATTGCCTTATTTTTTTATTTCATTATCTATCATCTTCAATAATAGATATTGTTTGATGTGTGTTCATCATTACATGCATGTGAAAACCCTTGATAGATGTTTATCACACAGTAAATTGTTTTGTGGATTGAAAGTTATGTACAGCTGTTTCAAAATATCAATACTAACCCTATCAACTATAGCATATGATAAATTGCGGGACAGATGTCACAATAAATATGTTGGCATACGCCTTTCTGTGGCTATCATGTTGCTACTACAGTTTACAGATACCACTCAGACCCATCTGGCTTCTCATCACCGTCATCAGTCTCTGTCCAGTCTCCCATCCCACCTCGGACAATCACAGGCCCACCGCCGCCATGATCCATCACTGTGGAAGCATCGGGCCAGTAATTGTTCCACGGGCCTTGCGCGGGGAAGACACTGCCTCACCCGGAGCCACCATTACTGCTGGTACTTAGAAGCTTTACGGGTGAAATGGGCGTCCAGGGAGAGACGGGAGGGGGTGGGGGAGTCATGGTCAAGACTGAGGTGTGAGGTAGCTAAACAAGTTTTTGTATTCTGAGATTTTAAAGACATTTCTTTTTTATTTTTGTTCCAACAAAAAATAAGAACAATCATGAGAAAACAACATTGCGTTGAACAGGAAATAATTTCTTAAAGTAATTGTTCCATCAGAAAGAGTCTTCTGTAGAAAATAAATCAAAATGCTTCTTATCATGTTCACTATCAGAAAACCAGACATCTTTTTTATACTTATAAAGAGCCCTGTGAGCCCTTCACAAAGGAAAGGGTACAGTATTGTCAGTACAACCTTCAACAAAATATGCAATATCACTATAATAAATATTGGTTGAAATGTTATGTTATGAGAAAACAGG
Source organism: Pomatoschistus microps (assembly GCA_029875035.1). NCBI lineage: Eukaryota > Metazoa > Chordata > Actinopteri > Gobiiformes > Gobiidae > Pomatoschistus > Pomatoschistus microps. The sequence continues at coordinate 61 of JAPMNZ010960059.1, read as the reverse complement.
CTTAGAGGGTTAGTTTCAGAGTTATCAGGGTTAGTATACATCAAAAATAGGGGTTAGAGGC
>JAPMNZ010960045.1:0-30422 GCA_029875035.1 Pomatoschistus microps | reverse complement strand
GTGGGAGTCGATGGTGAACGCCTTGAGCTGGGCTCGAACCCACGACCCTCTGGCTCTAAGACCAATGCTCTACCAACTGAGCTACTGTCGCTCATGACTCATGATAAGCACATGACTACTAGAATACTGTCTGATTTGAGCTACATATTTGTAAGTATTTCTTCCAATTTATTTGAACTAATCCAATTATGATTTTCTTTGACTTTCCAGTATTACAAATAGCATTAAAATCTTTTCACCACCTAAATACCAGGAACAATGAGGCCACTTTTGCCAAATTCTTGAAGTGTTGAAAATCCTTAAATAGTAGAATTAAACATGAAATCAGACTGCGTTGGTAACTTGCAGCCATTCTTCATAACGTTGGTTTTTATATTATTTTCAGTAACTGGAGATAAATAAATAATCTGATTTTCTACTTGGTGATATTGGTGAGCTGCTTACCCTGTGTCCCTTCTCTCCCGGCAGTCCGGGCAGACCATCAAATCCCCGGTCGCCCTACAGTCATAAATGTTATTAATACCAAATCAACTTATCACTCATCTTAATGATCAAGAAAGGAACATTCTCACCTTAGAACCGGGCTCTCCAGGCATTCCCCGTGATCCATCAGCTCCGGCACGACCCTTGTGATCAGATCAGGACAAATATAACATAAACTGTTTTCACAATGGTCAAGTTAGCAAACAGCAAACCTACCTCTGCCAAATGTTGATTATAACATAAAGGATAGAGATCAGAAAAACAGAACTCATTTAAGATAGAAAAGAGTGTTTAAGAGTGATTAGAGGTTTTACTGTAGCTGTATTTGGACACATAATAACATTCAAAGTGACTGTGTCACATTTAGATTTGGGATAAAGTCAAAAGCCTTGTTTCAAAGATTCAGGTGCTGTTGTTTGCGTGGCTTGTCTGCATGACAATGACACTATCTGTGGCCCATTTCCGTCATCACATTTCTCTTGTGGGCATTTTCAGACAGATTAAGCTCCTGGTCATTGATCCAAAGACTGCGGAGGAAAGCCTTTAAGAACATCTCAATTAATTGTTTGTTGGGCCGCAGAATAAGCTTCTCACTCAGTATTTGAGTCGCAGCCACCAGTGAAGCCCAAACCACCGCAGAAGCACAAACTTAGCAATGAAAACAGAGAGCTGTGAGCACACACTTTTGCCCAGGGGTCAGAGGGTTTACTTACCCGCTTGCCTGATTTGCCAGGAGGTCCTGAAGGCCCCTGGATGCCACGAGGGCCCTGAGGAACAAGACCAGATGACTTGAATAAGACAAGTGTGTAAATGTGTAAGAAGTAGAGGTACTATTATGTCAATGACTTCAGAATGTAGTTTCACTACAAATAACATACATTCATAGATACTTTTTTGATGGTGTGAAATTCAAGAAATGTAGATATAGTAAGGGCATACAATGTTATATTCACTGTGAAAAAAGGTGTATGTTCAGTGGTAACTTTGTTAAAAGCAGGTGTACTTTTTTTATTTACTTTTTTCTACATAATTTCAATATCAAGTTTATTTGTATGGCACATTTATAACAAGCCCAAAGTGTTTTACACTGTTGGCACATGATAAGTACACCTGGGCTGAATAAATATTATGATCAACTTATACTTCAAACTATAAAAGCTCAAACAATAGAGAAGCCGGCACCTTGCTTTAAAGTACTGCAATGCAAGAACAAGTAGTATCAGTGTTATTTTCTATCACAAAAGATATCCCTGGAATTCATATATACTGTGCCTGACCCCTTCTCAAACATTTCACAAAATATGAATGAAACTTTACCTGTGGACCGTGGTCTCCACTTTCACCTTTAAGTCCAGTGGAACCAGGAAGACCCTATGAAAAGGTACATTTTTTATTCATATATCCACACATTCAGTAGCGTGATGTGGTGTTTTTGACAGCAGGTGGCGATGTTTAGCTGATTTAGTCCATTGTTCATCATGGAGAAGATAACTCATACTGGTGTGTGAGCTCAAAATAACAAATGAACTGATTGAATACAAATGCTTGGATAATATGTGGTGAAAATGTAATAAAAAGAAGTTGAAATATAAAACAGTTCTTCATTTCTAGTGGAGGTATCTTTGCTGTAGAAGAAGAGTGGGTCGTGTATCAACAAGTCTGGGAGATACGAACCAAGGGCTTGATATTTTCTTGGCAGCTGTTTGAACCAAGACACAAAGGCCACTTAGCAACACACTGTGAATCTATAGCACTATAGGACTAGCACAATGAAGGGATCATAGAACCTAAAAGTGAAATCCAACATTGAAAGACATAACAAAATACAAAGCAAAACAGACACATACTTCGAATCCAGCAGTTTGTTTGAATTAGCTTTAAAGATCATATTATTTGAGAGGAAATGAGGTATAAAGCACTCACCACTGGTCCTGATCTTCCTGTCAAACCCATTGGCCCTGGGGGGCCCCTCATTGCCAGCTGTAAACCAGACACAAAACTTCATGACTTTCAGCAGTTTTTCAGGAGATGCTCTGACTCTCTATGTTCGTACGTAAAAACAAGCATTGGGCCATTTGTCACAAAGCATTTGGTTGATAATGTGATGTCATGTTAAAGCTCTCGGTTATAAGAAGTATTCTTTCTGCTCAAAAAGATTTGGCTAAAGCAAAAAGCTTTCCGCAAATAAAGGAACAAAACCTACAAAGGAATAGTTACACATATTTAAGATAAAGGTGCGTGTCTTTAAGGCAATTGATGGCTACACTATTCTATTTATTTAAAGCTGAGGTGTCTATGTTCAAACCACAAACAAACTGATGTAATCAACCGTCTCGTTCAGAGCTCTAAAACTGTCTATCACTAGTTTTCAAGGTGGTCCTCTCTTTTTTATCATTAGAGTGATAAAAAGAGGACCACCTTGACTCAGCCAATCAGCTCACAGTTACCAGCTCCCACTCCAAAGAGTTAAATAGTGACACACAAGACTCTTACAAGTATACAAAAAACAAGGTGAAGGCAGCATGTCGCAATTTGATCTGAGAATCATTCTGATGGAACAAATATTATATGATATAATATATAACATGAAGCATCTCAGTTATAAGTTATTAAAACGCATTTGATACAATTGGTCAGATTCTACACAGTCTGGTAAAGTTATCTACCAAAGAAACAACGTGTTTTTTATATAATGCAACAAAATATAGTTCCATTCTCAATATTAGACTTCCACTGAAAACAATAAAATATTCATCATAAACAAATCAAAGTGCATTGTTTTGTTGGACTGTTGCCAATCATTTGCAGGGAATTCAAAGTTGATTGTTGATTGTGTAAATAAACCATATCAATATCATGATCCATGCACCAATGAAACTGCTAAATGTATAAGGAATTAACTACTACTACTACACTACATACAATGCCCTATGACATATATATTTTTTTTAAATTTGGGATGAATTCAATAAAAAAAATATTTAATTCATTGAATTGACATGATATGAAGACTACTGTGACAGCTCATTGTTAAGCAGATCTCACAGAGCAGGACAAAATCAAAAACTGTTCCAACAGTTCCAATCTCGTGGAACTATGAAGACCTCCACCTGTTTCCCCAGGTCACCGCAGGTCACAGGTATTTTTAACTGTGTCTATTCTGTGTGCATCTGTTCAAACTGTCTGCTCATTTTATGTTGTGGCTCGGCAGGTCTGCATTTAGCAAAGCCGACCAGAAAGAAGCCACAGCTGTAAGGGGGTATTCTGGAGTCACTTACCCTGGCCTGGGACAGGATGGCCTGAGCTTGGGCTTCTTGCGCGGACACTACGGGACCCTTCTCACCATCACCACCAAAACGAAACTATGAAAAAGACATGGTTATTTTTAAGTCATGGGGTTATTGAAGAAAAGGTTTGGCCCCAGTTTCCACACGTTGTCGTTGTACCAAAATGTCCAAAGTCTGGTTCTACTGCACTATGAACAGAGCCCTGGATTTTTGAGAGCGTCCCTCAATTGTTGAGGAATCGACAACTTTGTAAAGTCACCTGAGACTGCTGCTGTTGTGATTTAGGTCTGTGCAAAAAGCATTGATTTGAATAGAGTCAAAATATTTTCCAATTGATTCACATTTGTACATTTGGTCATGCTCAATAAGCTATTTACAGGTTTATTGTGACAGAAATAAGGTCAGACAATGTATAAATAAGCATTTTTCAAGATTTTACACAGAACTTGAGTTTTTTCATAGAATGAAAGACTCACCGGCAGCATGAGCATTGTACCAGGAGGACCAGGCAAACCATCAGCTCCAGGCAGACCAGCACGACCAGGAGGACCCTTAAACAGATGGAGCATACAACTGAGGATTTTTTATTTTCATCTTTCTTTTTAATGTACTGTGATTATTTCTGTTTTGCCTTACCTTACAACATGAGCATTTGCTTTGAGAGAAATTTGTCATTTTTCCTACATTAGAAATAATGTAGGAAATAATGTCGTTATATATCATATTTGAAAACTTTATTTCTTAATGTAAACTGAAAATAGGAGAATCTACTTTCTCCTATTATACTTATAAATGGAACAGTCTGCCTACTGGCATCACATGTGCTGAAAACTAAGGACTGATTTGCAGCAAACTTATAAAGTGTATAAACCTTTGTATTTTAGTATCGTGAGTTAACACAATGTCCATCTTGCTGTTCAGCTCTGGTGGAATGTGCTATATAAATAAACCTTGTTCTTTGAGACATCCAAACAGATTTGTTTCCAAAAATGTTTTTGGGAGAATTTCAAAATTATGTAAATCCTGTTAAGTCTTTATCAAAAAGACATCTCAATGTTAAATGGAATTATATTGTGTATGTAACGCTTGTTGAACAAAAACACTATTATTATAACCACAGACAATGACAGTGACTTTCCATAGTGTTTTTTTTTTTACGAAACACAATTTTCTCAGATTTGGCGGCACATAGAATGATCTTGTGCATCTGCGACCCCTGCCATTGTCCTCTGTCCAAAGTAAACTTCCCTTTGCATGAGGTTTGCTTTGTGTTTTTGTTCAAATTACCACAAATCCAAGCTTTACCAAAATAATCAACGTATTAAGGCCCAGCACTGCCATAATAATGGAACCAGGATCTGTGGAACTGTGGCTGCTTTCATTCTTGTTCTGGGAGCACATATTTTCTTTATCGATACTAGGGTTTATTCCCGGGAAATCTGATCAAAACTATTTCCCGATTCCCGGTAAATGTTATGAAGGTAAACGGGAAATTAGAAGTAAAAAAAAATTCTAGTGCGCTCCTACTGGAGTAGGCCAATGCTCTATCAACTGACGCCCAACAAACCAACAAACTGTTCATCATTAGATTCTTCATGTTGTGGTTCTGTGTGTTCTAATACTAACAATATTACGGGTGCTAGTCTAAAAATGAAATATTTTGTATATCTGCTCTTACCCTGTCACCAGAATCTCCAGAGGGGCCTGGGGGTCCTAGTAGACCAGAGGGACCTGGGAGACCCTGAACATTAGAAAAACTCTTAAGTCACAGCACAGATAGAGGAGTTTAAATGAATGATCTGTGTACTTACAGCAGGTCCAGGAGGTCCGGGTGGTCCTTCAATCAACATACCCTATAACAGAGCAGAAGTTGAATCTAAAACAGGTAAAAGATAATGTTTGTGTTAAAAAAAAAAAAAAAAAAGATCTTACAGGTTCAATGACAGCAGGCTCGCCCTTTTCTCCCTTCTCTCCAAACGCTCCTTCAACTCCGGCAATCTGTGAATACAAGTGTGCCACACGATGACACTCCTCACACGAACACAGACACCGAAACCACCCAAAACATACGCTATAATACAGTAAATCATTACATAAAAGACAGAAAGAAAGAAGAGGTGTTAGACAGAATATGAGGTGCAATATTAGCATGCTCCAATCAAACTCACAATGTAGGGGTGGATCCAAATGGTAGATCCAGAAAGTGAAAGAAGCAACAAATGTGATAAGAATGACAAGAATGACACTAGGAACTTACAATATCATACACTTCTTAACAAACACATGTTGTCTGGGTCTCATAAAAGAGTGACTTTAACCACTGGTGTCTGACTGTAAGGATTTTTGGACTGCAAAACTGACACCATTGTTTTGCTCAACCAATTACAGTGTTAACGTGTTTATTTTGTAATTATAATTTTTTGTATATATATTTTAAATACATTTTTTACATTAAGTGGAACTGATCTTACCTGATTAATGATTGATTATTTCCTTATTGAGTTCAATGGCTTTGAAATGGTATATATGTGTATATTCTCAGAGCTGATGATTGTGTGACCTTGTGTTTATGATCTCTGATTTGGACTTGTGTCTGAAGGCCTCATTATATATCTGTTTAAATGTCAGTTCACGTCAGTAAGAGATCCTTGAGAAGAAGAAGTGCAGATTCAGAGCTTTATAATGAGGTATAACATGTTTATATTGGCTGAGATCATGTTATACATAACAAGGCTAGGACTGACTGTGTCACTATTCCCTTTACTCCCCACTATGTTTTAACTTTGTATTTGAAACTCAGAGGTCTTGGTTATATATATTAAGGTGCTACATCTTTGCCAGAAGTGTTCTGCAGTGTCATGGTTTAGGTTTCTTTTCCTGTTTTATTTTGTATCTTGTTAGTCTTGTGTATTTAAACCCTGTGTATTCCTTTACTTATTGTTCAGTCATTGTCAATGCCATGTCTCTTTCAGTTCTTGTCGTCCCTGTACTGGGTACTTTAAATTGTCTAATCTGGATATGGATTGTATTAAATCTATTACTTTTTGCAGTTCTGCATTTTGGGTTCTGTTCTTTTTACCAAATATCATGCAGCTTGACACCACGGCGTCTATTGAATGTTGTTCTTTTATAGCTTTGTTTGTTATGAAAACTCTTATTAGTGATAATAATAATGCCATCTCTCTATACTCTGACTCTGACTATATAATAATTGATCAAATCATCACAAAGAACATCTCCACACACACAGCAGGATTGTTGACAGTAACACTTTATGAACCAAATGAAAAGGTGACATCACTCATTGAAACATTTCTCATGCAGCCGATTGTGACGTCATGCACTAGAACAGTTAGTCCCCTGTAGTCCACAGCGGTCATGCACACGCCTGGCTCCAGCGGACGGTGCGGTACTTACGGCGCTCTCCGAAACGTCCGTCTCAGCCGCCACCCCGGGCCCCACCTGGTCATCAGGGGCTCCGGTGGGCTGTGCTTGGGCCGTGCCATAATCATCATAATTGGAGTATTCATAAACCTTGCTGTCAACCTCTCCCAAGTCATACTCCTTTAGGTCGTACGCGTTAAAGTCGTACGCATCTGCCCCGTTAGTGTCCGGGGCGGCGGTGGGCTCCTGAGCTGTGGCCTCAGTGACCAGACCCCCAACATGGTCCTCCTCCACAGCCTTCACAAGCCAAGAGGTGAGCAAGGATAGAGTTAGTCAAGCTTTTACACTACTGTTCGCTGTTAACAGAGAAAATGATCCAACAGAATGACGTTAATAGGAATGGCAACATCTTATTTACATGTCATAAATAGACCTGAATGGCGACATATGACATTACAAATACAGAATGCTGTGTAATCCACAAACATGTAACATTATACATGTACATTCAAGAAAAGAATAAATAAGGTGATGCCATTATCAGAAAAGCAAATGTACAGTGAATATACTGTATACAGGAAAATTGCTACTTCAGCCTCATATTACACTAGATCATGAAAGGAGGCTGTAGTAACAATGTGTTTTTATAGTTTGCAGCATTTCTATTGAATTCAAACAGATTAAATGTGATCAGTTCACGGTTGTGCAGATATACTGTTTGTAGGATTGTTTTCACATGGTGTACATTTGGCACAACTGAGACATCACATTTAATGCAGTAGGCTTTGATTATTCAAAGTATTTGGATTATATTAGCCCAACATGATGGATGTCATGATACACAGGAAGTGTGTCCCGTTCTCAAATGAAGACATGTCTGTAAATGTCTGTGATCACATCCATATGTTGAGCCCTGCAGGGTTCAGGCTGTGAGGACTTTGTGATCTTAGATCACAGTCCATTTGGAGGTGAACTACAAACTACAGATAATTACCATCGTTGTCTCAGGGATTAACCTCCTTAAAGACACAGCATTGATTTGAATGTATGTCTCTGTTGCTTCACTCCAGGTATTTCAGGTGAGGATAAGTCTGATCTATAATTGTATATAAAGTAAAAATCATAGAGCACATTACCTCATGAGGTCCACTGGTGTCATAGGGAGACTGAGTTTGTGTATCACTTAACGTCCCGTAGTCAATGTTTGTATTGTATTGTTCTTCTACATTGTTTAGCTGAGTCATGTTGGAAAAGGACAGAAGAATAAAGCAAGCGTTAATTCAGAGGCAGAAACAAGTGTTATAAAGTGGTTTATAGACCTATGTATCAATCTATGCTACTGCTACTGCTACTGCAAGGTTATGGGAACGCTATCTGCCATCACAGATCTCCTTCACAGCTTGAGTAGGACGATCTTGATGGACTGGACATTTCTCTAAGGTTTACCCTAAAACTTCCTCTGGGCCGCGATGGTGCTGTGGCCTGGTAGCCAGGCATCGGGCGCTTCTTCTTAGCGGGAAACTTTTTAGCAGGTGATTTTTTGGCTGCCAAGAACCTAACAAGCTTTGCCTTGGTTTTAAAAAGGGACTTTGTGGTCCTCTTCTTTTTCATGGAGACACTACGTTTGGTTCTCTGGAAAAAGGCGCCACAACAAACAGCACCAAGACAAACACAGAACATTTAATAGTGGAAATGGAAAGGCCTGAGTCCGACTGTTCTGTGTGAATTTCTGTTTTAGACATTATGTCATGGGAAAAAACAAATGACTTGTATAATTATTTTAGTGTATGAGCAACACACACAGTTCAGACCGAGGCCTTTCTACGACACAAACAGAAAACAGACATTAAACAACAGTAAACAGGACACAGATGCCATGTGCCTTTGCCTTCCAGCAGCACCGTCAACTGAATCATAAGCACTTTGGTTTTTCTGTAAAAGGTGACATGAATTAAAATGTGAACAGTTGTATGGGCGGCTGGAAAACAAAGCCCCTCAAGCAGATAGCATTCATAGAAAGTGAGAAATCAGTCTGTACACAGGTCACATGCAAACTCTGAGCCTCCACTGGCTCAATGACAAAACATTTTTAACATCACACGCTCAGCTGGGCCGGTAAACATAAAGATGAGACACAGACATTTGGACGCGGACAAACGGGACACGACACACCAGGCAAAACGTTTGTTCCTGTTCATTTACCTGCGACTCAGGATACTCATCAGTAGCAACGATGTCTGTAGCTCCCTCAGAGTAATCATAGAACTGAGTGTAATCTAAGTCATCAGTAAAATACTGAGAGAGAAGAGAGAGAGACGTGTTAGACAAGGATGCACTCTGCAAGATGATACAGACATATCATCCTGAGATATAGGCATGTTAAAGCAGTTCAAAAGCCAAACATTATTCATTACGCAAACACAAATAATGATAATGATATTCTTGCTGGTATCTCTCACGACTTAAGTAGGTGAATATCAGAGAAAGAAGAGCCTGAAATTTACGGGGATTTGGCTTACAAGTGTAAACAGATGGAATGATTAAAAGCTCATAAAAGGCAGAAAACAACAGAGATCCTGAGAGAATAATACCAGCTGCATTCAAGACTATTGTAATGGAACTTTCTCACTACAGGTATGTAAATGATCCGCCTACAGACCCTAATGCCAACCACATTAAGCCTTAGTTAAAACTGGAGAATAACTATGCAGTATGTATTTACAAAATAAATACAGTATTGTAGCGCTGCATTAAGATATTAGGACAAGAAAACAAGTGTGGCATGTGTGTTAGCAGCAGAACAGGTCATTGATGGTCAGATATGTAAACTCCAATGACTGTTTGCAAATAAGCAAATTGTACTATGTGCATGGACTAAAGGCATCCTTGAGCATAAGTTGCATGAGAGACAGGGTAGAAATAGATAAGCAAGTATTCGGCTGTTCCTATGTCTATCCACAAACTTGATACTCTCACCCTCAATTTCTTAAAACGAAATGTCCTGTCAAAAGCATATTGACAAAAGAAAACTAAGATAAAGAATGCGTACCATTTGTATTTGTGGCTGTGTGATTTCTTTGCACAAATGTCAACAGAAGCTTTATTTCAGTTCTAATCAAAGCATTTTAATCTTTTTTCCCCTCCAGGCTTGCACTGTTGTTAATTCTTTTCAACTGCGTACTATAATCCCCCATCTTTGTTCTTATTTGTTAACTTGCGAAGTCAATGAATAATGAACTTAAAGAGAGCAAATGACGCAGCAGGGAGCTGTTAGAACAAGCCAACTGCTTCTCCTGGTGGATGTATGGAAGTCTAAAGCCTGCAGCTCTGCCACTCTCCTGCACTGTATCTCTGCATTCACCAAGCAGAGCCTTTTGGCAAAACACCACAACTTTGCTGATTTGGCAGATTTCCCAAGCTGTAATAAATTACTGCAACAACTTTAGCACGTAACTGTGCATACACAATGCATTACAAGCTTTAAAACAAGTTAAAACAATGCAACCCAACACAGGAAAAGGTGGTACGTCTGTCAAGGAGAAAAGGTGTAAATGTTATTCTCAAAGAAGACATAATATGATTTTTGACCATAATTGTATGGCAATATTTTTTGTATTTAGATCAAAGTATTGATCTAAATACATTAAAATCAGGGTCTAAACATGTTGACATTTACTGATCATGATGAAAATTCAAGGTGGATATTCTATGAAGATCTTCAGGTTTGATGAAACTCGATACTTTTAATGAGAGCGAGCCATTCGAACAATACATTTCTCACATTATGTCTTCTTTGCAGTTGCATTTTTATATGAATATGTTTGGTTGACTGACCTCGTCTGGCTCTTGAGCTTGCACTCTCTGTCCATGGGGGCGGTCACAGTCTGGGCTGTAATGTTCACAGTAGTCGTAGGCAGCGGTGGGATCAGCCACAATCAGAAGCTGCTGGATGTCACCCTGTAAAAACCACAAACAGATTGTTAGAGCCAAAAACCTCAACATATAATCTACTATTTTTACTGAAAACCACAGAATTTCTAGTGTGTGAAGAGATAGAATGTTTGAGAAGCTAAAAAGCACTCTTTGTGGTTTCATGTCTCGTCTTGTGCCAATGATAAAGGAAGTTTGGTATGAAAGCCAAGGTGAAATTACAATAATTTTACAATTTTACAGGCGGGGAAGTATCATTTGGAAAAAGGCATGTAGGTTTATGAGGTGGAACATCACACAATCACCCAAAATAACAAAAATACAGCTAATATATTTGTCTCTGTAGGCTTGTAGTGTGTCACTCCTGCATTTTACATGGAAGTATTATAAAAAGTAGTAAGATAAAACACAAGAAACAATCGCTATAGAACATGTACTAGTTAAGTTAGTTTTAATATTTATATTCTGTTTGAAAAGGCCCAAATCTGTGATGAATTTGAAGCCGTTTTATAACAATATGGATAGAGCCGAAGTCAGTCAAATATGTCAAAACAACATTCACACCCAAAATAGGCATCTTGAAAATACAACAATATAAAGAAAAAGCAATCTAAAGAAAAAGCAAAAACAACAGCATTCTTGTGAACCACAGAGGTTTGTTTTCAGAAGGAGGATGTATACGGCTAAGTTTGGGAGAGGACACCGCAACATCAAAACAACAGTCGCTACTCTGCCTCACAAGAAGATACAGCAGAGAGTCACTTTAAGGAAGTTGAAATAACACTATTTCAATTCATCAGCTGTATGAATAAGAAACAAACACACACAGGGACCAAAGGAAAAAGCAGACCCTCCACTAGGAGAGATTTGCGATGCATCTTTTAAGTATACGTATATGTTCTCTGCCTTTAATAATAATAATACTAAAGCATTGGTTTTATATAGCGCTTTTTTGGACACTCAAACATGCTTCACGTGTCATTCTTCATTCACTCCATGCAAGGTGGTGATAAACTACTACCTTAGCCACAGCTGCCCTGGGACACACTGACGGAAACAAGGCAACCAATATGTGCCATTGACCACTCCGACCACCACCAACCATTCACAGACAAACCAGACACAAGACACTACTTTGACTCGTCTTTCCGATGACACTGCCAAACATTTGGCATCTTACATGAATAATCAAAAGACAAAATACCTATAAAGACTAATCCGTGTTTAGCTCTGACTTGAGAATGCATATTCGCTCTGTAGTTTGTGGAAGATGGAAGAGTAAAGGCAGGTGACCCTATCCTGAACAGAAGACAGACGGAGCATGCTGCAGCTTGTCAGGAGAATGTGAGCTTGAAACACTTCTGCCCCGCTGTGCTGAAGACACGCTGGAGATGTATGGCCTCTTCACATGAAGCACAATGTAAACACTACTCTGCTACGGCCTGTCTCTGGGGAAAACAAAGAAGGGTCCTTGAAACTTTCACTGTAACTCATCCACAACTAGCAGCTTCGGTTTGACTGCGTGTGCCCGTGGAGTGTCATATAGAATTATGAATTATAATCTACACATATTCATCAAGTTATATTTTCAATGTTTTGAATAACAAAATGAAGAAATAAGAGAGCTGACTTTAAACCATCAATTAAATCTCTACAATCAAGGGGCCAATAGGTTGAAAAAAATGTTTGTTTATAGTCTAGAGCAGGCATGTCCAAACTAAGGCCTGCAGGCCAACTGTGGCCCTCCGTGTCAAGTTATGTGGCCCTCTGCTCACCCAAAAATTGCCATTGAGATCATAAACACAAGTTCACAGCATAATCCAGCCAACTACAGCTCCATCACAAGAAGCATGTTGTACCTTGTTGTGAAGCCCAGGACCTATCGAATCCTTTGTTTGTATATAATGGACTATTAAAGGGGTGGAAAATGATTGAATGAATAAAAGACATTTGTTTTTTATTGTGTTTTTTGTATGTTCCATATATAGTGATGATATAGCTGGCGAGAAACTAAACATTTGACGTTCAGCAAACACAAGCCTCAGTCTACAATCTGCTTTGTTGGCCCAGGGGTTCACCATTGCTGGTGAACTGAAGTGGCCCCCGAACTGAAAAAGTTTGGACATCTCTGGTCTAGAGTATAGTCTGTTGGTGACGACTGATACATCTGCTTTGCACAATTAAGCAATGTCCATTTTTATGTTACTTTTTATTGTGGTGCTTACTAAAAACAAACACAATAACATAAGCTTTACAACATTGCAAAAAATATATTGTTTATTAACCAGATCACCAGGACTAGACTTTGGGGGCCTAGGTTATTCTTCTATAACAGACAAGTGTGAGACAGAGATAGTCATCAGATAATATCACCAATAGTTTCACCAAACCAAAGCTGTCAAGGTATTTTGAACATTAAGAAGTAAAAACACAATAAACGTAATGCTTTACTGAAGTACATCCAGGCAATAGTCAATAGAAATGTTCCACAGAGCAACGGATTATCAAACAGGAGAGACAAAGTAATACTGACACTGTCCAAAAACAAAACGATGACTTTCACTCCACCATAACTTCAAAAATCAAAATTCACATCACCCTAAAAAGAATAATTATTCAGATTTGGTCTAGACAAGACAGCATGCACAGGCGTTACCAAGCCATTCTCAAACAGGATTTGGTCAGAGCAGCTGGGATGGTAAAATGTGTTTTGTACTTCGGGGAACACCTGGGGAGCGTTACGCCAGCTCCTTGGACCTGTCTTCCATTGCACAGTGCTGAGATAAAAGCCTCTGGCAACTTGGAGCAAGGCCAGGAGGAGTTTAAACAGAGCCCCTCCCTCTGGCTTCAGAAGGAGAGCAGACCCAAAAGGAACTGTGCTAATGACACAGGGGCCAGAGGGCAGTGAGGGACCAGAGAGAGAAGGGTCAAGATCAACAGCTGACGTGAATCTCCACCCCACAAAAACAAACGCAGGGAAGAGAGTAAGAGTATGATGCAAATATGATGAACTGATTTGTGAAAACTATACAGATTGGTATATATCTGCAGTTTATTGAGTTATTGGCATCTGGATCTACTCTCATCCACATGCTAAAGGTAATGTTTTTATTACCTATAAAGGTCACAGTTAAAGCCACATGGTCCAATTTGATCTCAATTACTTAGTTATTTAACCGGCGAGGAATGTCCAGTCCAGTTCCCTTTCCTGTTCAATAACATCATTGCAAGACTAAAAATAGCACTCATTTAAGATTAAGATGTGCTTTATTTATCTCACAAGGAGAAATTTACAGTATTCTATCAATCAAATCCAATATACAGTATAATTAATGCAAATTGATTCCTACATTGTTGAAAACAGAAAGACTCTCTAATTTAAAAGTGTCAAATTGTCATGGATGTTAAAAGCATCTATGAGCCCATTATAATCTCTTTACTATCTCTTGACTTGCAAGGTACAAATTGCATAAATGTATAATCATTCAAAGGTTAATGGATTTCAAAATTTACCCAAAAAGGAAAGCTGACGATAATTTCAAAGCAAATACAATAGTTTATGTGGTGCCTAACTGTAATTTTTAGAGTAATTTTTAGAGACAAAAATAAATAAAATGGTTGTAGAACCACATTTTTTAATGAGAAACTAGCTTGATGGCTTTGTTTACATGATTTAGTTGTTTTGTGGTTTGAAAATTAGTTACTCCAACTTTAGGCTCAATCTCAATTCTTTTGTGGGCCCATTATCCTTGCTACTAAAGAGACCACTTTGTTTCTTGTGCACACACAGAATGAAGTGGCAGGGCTATTAAAGGGGTAGAATTTAGTTTAAGCTTTAATAATGTGGTGTGAAAAGGCCAGCTATTGTGTCAGATGAAAAACAATACATTTCACTGCTGTAAATTGCCTTTAAAAACGTCTATTCTGGCATTGAATTTATCCAAAGGCACAACCACTTTCCTGGGCAGAGCAACATCACCACGGACGCTGCTTATGGCTTCTTCCTCACAGGGGGCAGCCACACTCTGCTCTGGGCGACATACCGAACATCCAAGCCAACTGTAATTACACTGCTCAATACAATGAACCACGACCTCCGCCCATGGTGCAGAGGGTCAAGTTAAACTAACAGAGCCAAGAACACGTAAGGAGCTAGTGGAGCATATTTCAATGTAGGTAAAGGAAGCCCAGGATGAATAGACATTTTCATGTTTGACAGTGGTAGGACGCCTTGAGGTTTGAGGAAGAGGAGGATCAGAACGAGAGAGAGAGAGAGAGAGAGAGGGTGGAGGGGTGAGGAAGGCCCATGAAAGAGCCTCATTCATTGGGACCAGAGCCCAGAGCTGCAGTGGTCACCTCCACTCAGGCAGGTACAGACTGAATACCAGGATTATCAACATTATCCAATGCCAAAAGTATATAACACATATATGTATCAGCCATATATTTAATAATATTAAAGAAACGTATTATGACTTATGCCACTGCCTCCAAAAATCACAGCAAACACACAAATACACATTCTTACAATCTTCCCAATTAAAGGAAGACATTCAAACCTAGCAGAAATGGGTTTAGACATTTCTGCTAGGTTTGAATGTTTAGCACCGCCCCCCAACTCGCTCACTGGTCTCTCATTTCCCCTTCGCTCTCATCCCTCGGAGCCATCTAGTTTCATTTGCGATCTATATGCTAACATTAGCATAAGCGCAACTTCTTGTAAGCTGTACAACAATCACTGATGAAATGGTACAAAAGCAAAGCACTGCTAACAAAATATTGTACTAAAAGAATACCGCTAGTTCCGGGTCCGAATGTGGTCGAGCATAGATAGTCAAAGGCAATCCCGCAGGTCTCTCCCATAGACAAGTCTCTCCAGAGGATACGTTGTAAGCTAGCTATGTTCACCCGGGCTTGATTTCCTCTTTGATCATTTTCGCTTTAGTTCCCTCTTCTTTTCCTCACTGTTGTGCCTTTTGGGCTGTTTTGCAGTGTTTGCAGTTACAGTAAGAAGAGTTATAGCCAATTCTGCTAACATGCTACTGTGTTTAGCAGCGCTGTAAAGGCTAGGGGACGCAGCCTCGTGACGTTCAGTGAGTGGAGGAGAGCGGGAGTCACGCTAAAGTCTCTACTCAGCACTTTTTACGGCCTGTATTCATACCCAAGCTGAATCAATGAGCTGAAGGTTTCAATTCAATTATGGATTATGATACAACTTGTATGTAGTAATAAGCCTTTTTATGAACTCAATTTAAAAAAAAATTGGGTATAGCATCTTTAAGTACAATCAATGTCAATATATACGTTTTTTATGTACAGTATCCTGAAAGACAGAATGGATAATATTACAAATATTATGCAATTTCTATAAAACTTGGTTATCATATGACATCAGTTTGTATCATTGATGTCCCTAGGGCTAAGAGTTTGTAAATTAAAAATCCATTAACGTTTGTGCTAAATGTGTGCCATTCATGTTTGGATAGCAGCCATTTCATCTCCTCCAGCAGCTAACAACTCTACAAAGAAAATATTACGGCAAACATCAGAAATATTCAAATCCAGAATGACCACTTTGTTGTGTTTCCAAACCACTGATTTAAATGGGAAAAGCTCGATGAGTTTGCCAAGTTCACAAGACGCAGCTGTGACAATCTCACAGTTTATTTTCTCTTTTGAATCCAAAGATTGAATATTAGACTCCCACCAACATCCTTCCCTCGTATCCCAGCATGCAGTGGGGCATGAAGAGGCACAGAGAACAGACTGGAGACCTGTTCCAAAAACCACAGAGAGAACGCCTGTTGACTTTTTCCTTCTTCAGACCCTCAACAAGACTGGACTCACACATGTGCACTCAGTAATGGCCTCGCAAATTAAAAAACCCAAGGCAGAAATATGACCAGAATGTGAATCCTGCTGCAAATAATGACTCATAAACAAGTTTGTCATAAACGGCATGTCCTGCCAAAGCTCATTTAAACAATTGAAAGTGCACGGTGCAAAAAAGTTTGATTCCACCTCTGGACGGGCTGTTTCTGTGTAGAGTTTGCATGTTCTCCCTGTGCCTGCCACTATATTTGTTAAACTTTTCAGGTCCAGCGTACATATATTTGCTTTTCCTGATTGTAAAAAAAAAAAAAAAAGAAAAGTCCGTTAACAGTGTAGTACCTTTTAACTAACCTATTCCCTCGTGAAAAATACATAGTGTTTGTCTTAAAATAAAGAGTTTTGTAGCAGTAACAAATTGGACCAGAGCAAGATTTTTTACCTATAAGAAAGCCCCCTTTGAGTCACTTATTGAGTCTTTGGGTGAGATTTGATTGACAGAGTGAGGGCGGTCTTTTCTTTCTCACTATTCTCTCTGAAAAAGCTGATGTAAAGATGTGACAGAGTTCAAGTGAAAACTTATGTTAGAACCAAAGCAGGAGTAGGAATTAGTTGCATAGATTCTTGTACAGAGCGGTTTGAAATTAGGTACCCAACCTTTTAGTTTATTCCATTCTGAAGCAGTATGTATGTGCAATACAAACTTATGAATATCTCAGGACACTTCGCACACACGGCTCTTTCCTGCACACTGACTATATATGTTTATAACATAATAGATGTATTGACCTGCATACATATTAGGTGCTGCCACAGAGGAAGGAATGCAGATATTTGCCTTCTGAACAAACGACTTGTGAACTCCTCTTAGAGCCTTCATCTGACCTCTACTTTCAGCTCACGGCCCAAAGACTGTCCCCACACTGAAGCCATTGTCCCACATTATTTACACAAACACCGCCCGACCCAAGAACCGCTCCAATATTTAAACTTCATTTTGGGCAATGCGTTAGGTATTTCAGAAATGTTGCGAAGATTTGTTACACTTTTGGTCATCAATGACACGGAGCAGCACAGGTTTATGAAACAAGACCCTGAAAACGCTCAGAATTATGTAGGTTTACTTTGTAGAATAAGTGTGATCATTTTTATCCCACTGGAATTCTTGGATATCATCTGGGAGCACACTGCTGCGTTCCCAGGCCAGCTGATACTCCTTGTGTGTCCTGGGTCTTCACTGAGGCCTGCTCTCAGGGGGACCTTAGCTGATCCTCTTGATGTGGAAAAGCAGCGGCTCTACTCCAAGCTCCCACACGACGGAGCTCCTCCCCCTATCGCAATCCCAGTCAAGTGCCCAGTCACTCCGTGGTGAAAAATCATTATGGATTTGCAATTTCATTGATTCGGTCCCCAAAGCTCATGACCAAAAGTGAGGGGAATGTAGATTGACTGATAAATGACAAACAATTTAAAGTTCAAGTTTAAGTTAAAGAAATATTACACAATCTATAGAACACAGTGTGCATTTCAGTTTGGCGAGGTCTGGCCAAAACATTGCTCTAATTATCACACTATGCTTATGTAGATATTGACAACCCATTTCAGCACTAATCTCTGAGAAAAACCCAATTCACAATTTGTCACAGCCAAGTGTGGACAAACAAACAAAAGAATCGGATCTGTGCAGTAAATCCACAGAGGGTGCAAAGGTTTGTAATGTGAACATGGCCTAAGTGTCTGTAATTACAAAGGAAAGAGCGCTTGAGGAAGGATCAGGGCGGGCAGAGAATATGCCAAAGCTCAGGCACAATTTGGGAACAAATAATGAAAACCTGCCAGTTTCAACTGCTGAGATCTGGAAACAAAAACTCATATGTGACTTCTACCGCCAGCAACTTACTGTATCTCTTAGCAGACGGATATCCATACGTGTATATTTAATTTAATTAGAAATAACACAGTAAATG
The DNA here is from genome assembly GCA_029875035.1 of Pomatoschistus microps. NCBI lineage: Eukaryota > Metazoa > Chordata > Actinopteri > Gobiiformes > Gobiidae > Pomatoschistus > Pomatoschistus microps. The sequence goes on along the minus strand of JAPMNZ010960045.1, from coordinate 11,542 downwards.
TACAGTATTATAGATTTAAGCAAATAACACATGACAGCAAATAGATTTAAGTGAGAATAAACATGAAAAGGACCATACAACTGTCAACGACTGTCTCATTGTCTCATCATGGAAGCTAAGAAGGAATTAAGTGGTCAGCATTTGGATGGGAGATACCTGACCTCACAGACTGGGCAAAATGGCAAAATTTCATTGCGCAAGACTCACGTTTTCACCAATCCCACTGTCTCATGTAAATGTGACCGTGACCATTCACAGACTGGCCTCAAGACAGCTGTGTTCTCAATAATATCTTAGTATCGAGAAAATTAATAATGCACAACATTCAAAAGCCGCTTGGAGTGTTTGGAAACGCGATAGATAAAACTGATGTACATTTTTATTTCTAATAATCCCTGTTTCATATATAAAAAGATCACAACTCTCCTACATATGGGGACGTTAACTTGAAACAGCATGTGCATATTTTCAAGGATGATCAAACACAGCTGGAATCAATGGTCTGGGAACCACAACTCACACACAAGATTAAAGCACCATTTCAGCCTCAGACATATGTTCGAAACAGGCACTTGTGTATGAATTGAATTTCAGCGTGTCTTACCTGGAAGCCTTCATCTTGGTTCTTGGAGCCAAAGAAAGTTTCTCCATCAACGCTGATGGTGCCTTGGTCACTTCTGGCCAGAGGTTTGGTGATCTTTGTTTTACAGTCAACGATGAAGGTCACAGTCTTCTTGTCTACACTGATCGCCACACGATGCCATCTGATGGACACACACACAAGAAAAGGAGGTCAGAGGCTAGGCAATGTAAACAAGACAATAGTTGATCTCTTTTTTATTGTCATTGAAATGGTTAAAACTGAAGCACCTCATTTTTGTTCCTCATTATGTCCATTAAGTCCATGTCACTAGTTACTATTTAGAATACATTATTGTTTATTTGTATTTTTGGCCTCTGACAAATCTTTTGATCAGATTTTTCCATGAGTACCAGTGGGTACTTCACTATATAAACGATAACACATTTTCTAATAAAATAAAGACAACACATTGTGATCTGACTTATTTCACAAAATGTTGGTTGCCTGTTGCCTGTTGCCTGTAATACTTGAAGAGCAAATGATAACATCTGCTAAACTATTTAAACTATAGAAATGTGACATTGCATATACATGATTTGTAAGATACTATTTCAGAAAGCTGTAAATGAAGAATATACAAGTGTGAAATGAGGGGGAGGTTTTTTATAATGGCAGAACCAAAACTCGCACAGACATGCATTCATCAGTTGTAAAGGTAAACTTGGGTCACACGTGAGCCTGACACCTCGCTTGCCTTTGCAGCGCTGGTCAGTGCATTTAAGAGCTATCGCATACCAGGCAGCAGTGGACCACATTCTTGCCCCCACACTTTGGCCCTGTTTAACACGGGATTACACTCATTAAACTCCAAACTTAATCCTCCTTCTGGGTTACTCGGCATGACAGACGTGGTGAACATTGTAGAAAGTGAGTGTCAGGATCCAGGAAGCCTCGTCTTGCCAAGAGCAGGAGCCAGACAGTCATAACATTGTTCTGTGGAAATGGTTGTGTTTGATATGATGATCTTTATATGTCTGTAAATTGATAAATGTGTTTATTTCTTAAAGCAGATTCATGTTGAGATCCAAACCAAAGAAAGGCACGGTGTTCAGAACAATGTGGACTGAACGTGCTGCTTTTTCTGGGTTTAGTGACAAAGCAGAGAGGATTACCAGTCACCTCATATGGCATTCGTATAAAGATATTAGAATGTTTATACAATTTCTTAAGCCATTACAACTGTGTCACCGCTACTGTCAAAAGCCCAAAGCCATGTTATGAAATCGCAATTCAAGAGATGAAGCTTAAGCGGAAGTTCAAGTTGGTAGACTACCTACGTCATCGCACCAGGCCCACGCCTTCCTCAGCCTCACAACAGCTTCATCAACTCCCTACTAGCCGTGTTAATGAACCCGACACTCAAATGCAGACACCACGCACAAACAGCCTTTTAAAGCCGCGTCCACCTCTTTCCCACCTACGCCTCAAGATTTCATCACACGTTTACTTCCACTTTACCCTGTTGCCACCACCAGTATCTAGCCCCCGGGATCATGATCTACACTTGAGCACAGATCCACACAAAGCAAGGCAACAGCCAGGGCCTATGCGTCAAACTTATAAACCACAAACATAACTTGCAATCAATAAATGAAAAATAAAAAAATCTTGTCTCTTGTAGTCGCTCCAGATTGAATTATAAATGGCGGCTCTATGCATACGTAATTAGCAAATTGAAAGTATCCCTGACAGTTACTTTTTGAATGGTGAGAGAGACTTTTTGTTCCAGGGCAAACACTAACTCACACACACTGCTTCCTGATTGGACGGAATTCATTTCAATTTTCCTGGATACACAGGAAAAGCGCCATGCAAACTATTCTCCTCCAGAAAATCTTAATGTTGGTGGTTATTAACTCAAAATAAAACTGACGGAAGTTGACAAAAAGACTTAGAGAAAAGAAATAGAGATAGAAAAAGTTTCCATCGTACATTACAATTAAAACGGCATCAGTTAACTGTTAATAAGCCTATCCCCGGAAGTCAGCAAAAGCTTAACATGGAGTCAGAGGGATGTATGACCGGAGCTTGACCCACTTCAAAAACACAGATACCGTGTTTATGAAGTCTAAGAAAGCTTTATTCACAAAGAGCAAGCATTGTGCTGCAGGAAAGAAATCTCTAGCCTATATATAGCACATAGGCTAACAGAGCTTTTATTTGCCTGGAACACTAGTAAAGAAGCTAAAGCTAAGTGTTGTTTAACAATTTGTGAGGTAATAAGCAAAATGGTAGTTAAAGGACTGCCTCGACCCTCCTGTTTCCTCTTTGCGGCCTCCTCCCAAAAATAACAGAGGAGTGAGTTCATGGAGGAGGTCAGGTTGCCCATAGCAGTCCCCGCTGGGCCACAATAATCCAGTGTCTTCCTGTGTCTCCATTTCTCGGACCAGGCTAAGAGCTGCTGACGCCCAGAGGGACAGATAATCCGGAGATGGGCACACACAGAGTCACACTGGTCATGTCTGCCCTGCGCGCCCACATGAAGGCCAAGACAGTGAATGTACTTAACCCTTTAAGGAAGCAATGCAATTGTTGTTCTTTTTTGGATTTTCTAAACTGTATGAAAAAAAAGTGTTATAATTGGCCTGAGAAGAAGAAGCCCCAAAGAGGAAGATTTCAGTTCCAAGCTTCAAGTACAGTAAACTGATTCACAAAGTCATCTACAAAATGGTTGAGGAAATCTTTAGGATTAAGATGCAATTCCAACAGCAGAGCAAGGAAGTTAGTATTTCAATCCAACTGGGGCTAACTAGGATCACTATGATGATTTGGCACATTGTTGGTTATTAATAATGGTGAGCATGGAAATTAGAAGGAGCTCCTCAGACGGCAAAGAGTGAAGTGGCCAACACGCAGATGGTGAAGATCAGAAAAGCCACAACTCCACAAACGCAATTTCAATTATCCACTCGATATTAGTGTTGTAACAATAATATGTTTACAAAATTCTGTATAAATGCTCACAATCAATAATTGTGTAATCTTTAAAGATGACAGCTGTCAAAAATCTAACAGTTTTAGTAATGAATAATGAGACTTTTGAATCCCAACTTTGTAAGACACTTGCAACTATTGTGGGAATGTCATCTTTAAACATGTCGTCTTTAAACAACAAAACAAACTTATGGTGGGTTTGTCTTTGTTAGTAGTTGGGAGAGAAAAAATGAAAATATAATAATAAGAACCAAACAACTAAAAACAATGACAATGTTCCTTCCTTCAATCAGTCATTTCAATGAACGCCGATCCTTTCAAATGATGTGATGATAATAAAAGCGCAAGAGGGCACCCGATTTAGATAGTCCTCATCACATCTGCTGCTGTTTTAATATCAGGGTGTGTCTAAGTACATGTTGAGAAGTTTACATACTTTCCATCAGCCAAGTTGAGCGTATTGAAGAGCGGGTACTCCTCGGGGGAAGGTTTGCCATTCTGATCCTCGTACAAGAAGACAGGGGATCTCCTGAGCTCCACTCCCAACTGTTGGACTCCCTGTGCATTATAGATGGACAGCAGGAAGGACTGGAGGCTGGACTTTGGCCGGACTGTGGTCAGGATGGAAAAATCTTCTGGGAAAGCGCCATCTAGAGAAAGGAAATGTTTTGATATTATGGTGTGCTTGATTAATCCTGTTCTCTGCATTCATTTGATCATTCTATTAAAATGGCATTCAGCGCTTGGGGGCCGTCACCTTAGTCAAAACCTCCTTAGCTGAGAGCTGTTAAAGCTGGGGTACCTAATTTTCAAATCACATAAAATGGAACAACGTGATAGAAAAATAAGCGTATAAATGCACTTTTAGACCTCTGTCACATCTTTAGATCCGCATTTTCCAGACAGAAAAGTGAAAAAGACAGGACCACCTTCACTTAACCAATCAGCTCTCATTCAATTGGCTCCTTTTAATTGATACATGAGACGAGAAAAAAAAAAACTGTTTCTGTTGGACAAAACTAAATGTATCATTTATGAGACAAAAAGTTAGGTACCTCAGCTTCAATAAGACATGTTTTCAGTTGTAGTTTTCTGTAGCCTGACCAGCAAGACCCACATGTGTTGGAGGTAGAGGATCTGGCTGGTCAGACTCGATTTAGTTCACAAAACTAGGATATGTTTGATATGACACGTGAGTATTATAGTGCAAGGTGTTGTATTAGCAACAAAGAAATATATTCAATCAATCAATCTTTATTTATAGAACATGGTAATCAAAAACAATGATCCATCCACACCCAAGTCTGATAGAGCCACCTCGAACATTAAAGGCAGCTATAGAGGAAAATTAAGAATGTTGTCAGACGAGAGGTGAAAGTTTCATTAAGTAGTATAAAAACTAGAAACTCCTTTGCTATTGTCAATCCTTCTGGTGATATGTGCTCGTCAAATAAGACCTTACAGTTTTATTTGCTTTATTTCCGTACTTTTAATGTTGTTCTATGTTTGTACTTTGTCTTGTGCACACTGGGTACTTTTACTAACGTATTCCAATGTGGTTTTACTGCAAATGGTAAATAAATGAATCTGAATCTGAATGAATCTGAATTTGAATTTGAAAGTGGAGAGGGCGGTTCTTTGAGAAAATTCTCCTATATACCTTAATAGTAGGGCAATATATCAATAAAGTCTATCTTATCTTATCTTATATAAAAGCATATCATAAAGTTTTACATCTCAATCAATCAATCAATCAATCAAAGTTTATTTGTATAGCACTTTACAACAACACCAGGAGGACCAAAGTGCTTCACAGAGAGATCAAAACAATTTAAAACACAAAATGAAAACAACCAAGACACAATTCAGTGTGCCCTAAGTATTAAAACACATCATTTCATCACTGTTCAAGGACAATCTAAAGAGCCAAGATTCATTCATTCACATGCAGAAGATAAAATAAGATAAGATAGACTTTATTTATTTCACACAGGAGAAATGTACATGTCACTTTTTGGCATGGATAGAATCACTCAAGATTTGTGCAAAAGAAAGAAGTGTGCAAACATGTTAAAAAATATAGTCTTTTCAAAATTATCTGCCCTGGCATATTCAAATGCACCATGTCTAATAACATTTTGGAGAAGATAAAAGTGAATGTGGGGCATGAGTGTAATTGTAAGGACTCGAGGGCAGACTTACCAGGGAATAGCAGTGTGGTGGGGGCCTTGAGCTGGGCCTGGCTGGTTACTCTATAAGCATTGTCTGGCTTCGATGCTCGTCGATGTGTGCAAAATCCTGATGTTTTCGTCACTCCTTCAGGGGCACTTTGAAATTCTAATACTTTAATGACGTCCACTGGCTCCGCTGTTGGAAGACAACAAACACATTAGAGACGGTGGATGGAGGGAACTTTAGAACTAGGTAAACACAGACATCATGAAAACTGTGATCAATGAAAAAACTGACAATAACAGGCAGTATGAAAAATCGCACATTTACATACTTAAATAAGCTTTATGTTTTCATACTCCTTGAGAAAAATGTCCCGGCTAACAACACAATTTCCGAATGTTGATTTTAACACCTGGATCATTTGACCTGGATGAGAGGTCACCACATACTGACAGACACTTCCTCCTCTGCACAGGGACACATTGAATCAGCCTTTAACAGTAAATATACATTGTTTATTTTGAAATCAGAGACTGATAAGATTAAAATACTGAACCTCTGAAGAATAACTCCTCAAAAATAAAATGACATAATCAAGTCATATTTCACTTTGCCATTGAGGAGTAAAGCTCCAAATGGATTGGCTGGGTGTTTGCAGTGAGGTCAACCCAGTTCCTTAGATTCACAAATTCATGAAGTGTTAAACGGGGAACCTTTACATTCCAACTGCCAACATGAAAAGGCTGAAAACAAGTCCAGTTCTGTCAAGAGCTTACATTCATGTATATTTTCAGTATGAACAGGATGGCACAAGCTTGACATAGCATCGGTCTCTAAGTAAACCCTGAACACAGTTAAACCTGGCCCCATCTAAATGTTAAGTTCACTTTCATAATGCAGGGTATGAAAAAAATGTGCACAATTAAACAGGAATAAACGTGTATAGCTTCAATTGTAGAAGAGAAAATATTTTCAGATAACAGATTATTATAATAGCTTAAGTGCTTTTTCTTTTTAAAGCATTACCCTCGCATGTTGTGGGCCTAATTTAAAACTGAGAACTACTTGTCTATTTCTGTTTAATTGTGTTTCCTGTTCCTACAAAAATGGAAAGAAACACATTTGATTGATAATATATCACCCTGATTTTTTGGCCTGAACATGAGGCAGAGATCGACAGTGGTTTGTCTCTAAGAATCTTATCACTTAGCACGTCTGCCCTTGTTGTCCTTTGGGACATGGACTGTACTTTATTTGGACACTGAACTGAGGCCTCATTGTGAACTCCTGCAGTGTTGCACTCGAGGCTCATCTGTTCCAGATGTGGTCGTTTGGCCGGGCAGCAACCCTCACACTAAGGTGCTGAGAAAATGTCAACAAAGGCCAATCCATTAAGGCAGGCCAAATGAGCATGGGCCCACAGAGGATGGAAGTCAATGGTGAGAAATCCAGCCAATCAGAGCACGCCGCCTCCAGTTTTCATTCTCACATCCTTCTTCAAATATGGCAGACAAGGGAAGGGGAGGAGCTGTTATATGTCATTACCATATTTTCATAACTAAGCTGCCATGTTTGCATGTTTCACAGATGTTAAATGTGATGTTAACATAACATTACAGTAGTTCGTGGACAATGGCCAGGGAACCTCTTTCACTGCATCATTGTTCGTGCCAACTCTGCAGACCTAAACAAGTACTACATATCAGCAGCTCGTCTTGCTGAAAAAAGTGAAAATGGCTGGTAAACGGAGGAGGACCTTTTCACCTGCAGCTCCTTGGGACTCTAATAATATCTTGAGCCAGAGTGTCTCACCCCCCACCCTTCACTCACCCTCTTTCCGATTTCTACCACCACGCTACCAGCTAAAACAAGACGGCTTTATACTGCTGTCATGCCAAGGAAACGGGCCTACCCAAGGACCAACCCACTTTGTAGCCTTTTTTATTTCAACTTGTCTTTCTTTAAATTTTCTCCAGGTATACAGAGTAAAACTGTACAGTCTTATCTAGTGTAATCCGAAATAGAAGTTTTCTAAACTAAAAGTTTGAAAACAAACATCCACAAAGGGAAACACAACTGGAGTTACAAAATTGAAAGGGAATAAAATATCACTGAACCTGATAAAGCAGATCTTTTAAATTTATTTTAAGAGTGAAGGTTTGATAAGGACTCTGAAAATACTAGCTTTGTGTGCTGGAATGCACCTCTGAGTCCGTGCCCCAGGGGTTGAGAAAACGTGTCTGTACACCGCTGGATGTGGAGGCTCCCTGCAGAAACACTGCGGCTGCTGTAAAGACTCATATTCACCAAGGACAGATGGACCAAGATCAGGGCCTCCAGCGGAATACTTTACACATGCAGGGTAATGATTTAGGACTCCCATCTTCTCTCCAAGTGTGATGTGGTCTAATGGAGCAAGCTGGAGACATGTGGAAAATGCCCTGAAGCATCCTTTTTGTACGTTTAACTTCAAACTAGAAATAAAACTTCTCCCAGAAGTGTCAATTCCTTCAGAAGTAGACTTCAGGTGCAAGGCCTGTCCACACTTTGGTTCTTGTGACTCCTATGGCTGCAGGCTATAGGCCCAGTCCACAGGCCAGCTCTTTGAAGGCTCTTAAATCATAGGGAAGTGCTACAAGTACCATCATCAAATAACTGCTCAGTACTTAGGACGGGAAGCATTCCCACCGGCCTCACAGTCCACACAACACTGCCTTGTCCCGTACCCAGCAAACATCTACGTGCAAAGTGGAAAGGGGAAGAGCCAGGTTCCTCATGAGGTGGGGGCATACAGTGGGCTTCGTGTGGACCAGGCCAGTGTGGAGATAGGGTGAGCAGAGGGATGCCTTCATCTAAGCTGACACACAAAACCAACTATGTTCTGTGAGCAATGGATATTTGTTGTGTCTTTAACACTACACAAACTTAAGCATTACATTCTGAATGAAACATTGTGTTGTATTTGTATCCTAAACTAAAACGTTGATAATCACTACCAGTCGATATTGAGCCATATGTTTCTAATACAAGGAGAGTTTTGGAGGATGCCTGTGTAATACCTCACTGCAGCCAGTCTGACATGCTGCAAGGACAGAAGGTTATCTCTCTGTTAATGTGTCCACACTTTAAACACGTTATTTTCTTCTAACCTCAAGAAAATCCCAAAAGGTTGTCTGTCCTGTGGAAGAGCACACAGCAGACGGTGGATGAACTGAATTAGGAGAGGTGCTTCATCTTGCAATCATGCGTAAAATTGCCATTGGTCAGTTGTGTTGTAATTCATTTTGTGTTTTGGGACTATGAACTATGTTCACATCTAATTAGGAGAGCGTCCTTTGAGCCTGCGCGTTTGGCTTTTTCCAGTAACTTCTATATCGATTAGGCTACACTCAAAAGTTGTGCATAATTCACGTCAATGACTACATTTTGCGGGTTCGACTCTTGGTTCAAAAACTCCGTCGTAAAGAAGAAGCGATAGGTTTATTCCATGCCCGGATCATCTCCATCCTCTTTCTCAGAGCTCCCGGGGGCAGTGCTCTCTCGCTCCGTGCCTTTTCGGACATAAAGTTTGGCCGCGGATCTTCTTACCTGCTTTGACATGAGACGCGTGTAGAACCAGACTTAAAGTGATGAATGCAGTTACAGTGGAATCCATAATCCACCGTCTCGTTTTCCACCTTGTGGAGCACCTTTGCATCTCCATGGCCAGGCGCCCACAAGTCAAGCAAACTCTGCGCGACTCTCAGTAGATTTGTACAGGCGTCCCTTCCACAATCCCAAATGATGGTGTAAAGTGTCCTACAAAAGAGCCATAGGTGAGCGTGTGTCCTCTTCTGTCAGCCACAACGAGGCCCCGATCCTCCTTCCCAGCGGCCAGCCCTCACAGTGAAGGGAGTCGGGCTTTAACAGCGCGCACACAGAGCAGACTGTACTGCACTTGGAGCGTCCGCGCACGGGAGGGCTGGGCGAGCTCCACAAACCAGCGCCACGATTACAGGGACCTGACACAGCACCCAGCCCCCGATTAGCAAATCACGGGGCTAGAAATTCTCCCGCAGGTCCACCCAGGCTTTGTATGAGCCCCCAATCTGAGCGCAGGGCATCTGGGACAACACACACGTTGATACAAGAGGCAATAACAACTCAAGACAATTCAAGGGTTCTTTGATTGACCGACACTGGGTTTCATTGGGCTGTATTCTCAAACAGTAGCATTGATCCAAACCCACTCAGTGGGTACAAGTTTAAAACAAGTTTAGGATGGCACACGTTACTGGCCTGCCAGGAAACGGGTCAATTACGTGTGATCATCCTTCCAATGTCACCAGGGAATCCTGTTAGAGCAGTGCAGTGCATGATCTGCCCAGATGTTTATGCACAGATTGCCAGGATCTGAGCTGGAGGATTCTACATGTTCTGGGTGGACTCTTCCTCGTGCTGGCCCAAACCCTTGACCTTGATGCTCTGAGAATATGACCTAAGCTTTAGGGGACAATAAGCAACATTTGCCCTCGCCTCTTCACTGCCACATGGGCACAATCCCAGATTATTCACATTGTGCAATTTCGCACACACACAGCTGATCACACCAATTATCAATTAAACATGCAACTGTGAAATATCCTTACACTTTATCGTTAGGTGTCAAAGTCAAGGCCCGCTGGACGGAATGAATTATGTTGGCCCCCGGGATGACATACAGTATATTAGTAGAACCGGCCAGCACAGAGCCATCAGAAAATATTGGATTGTTCATTTAATGTTCAGGACATGTGTTTTCTATTTGTTTTTGTCTTCTGTGACAAAAACAAACTTCAATACTGACAGAGCCATAGAGAAATATTGGATTATTAATTTAGTCATTAAAATATTATACACTGGTTCAACGGGTTATGGAATTATTTAAATGTTTTGGTACTCTGTGAATTGGGTGGAATCTCTGACAGCCCCCCCCCCCAGCCCAGAATGGATTAAGGGAGAATAATCGATGGATGGATGAGCCAGTCAAGCCCTCAGCTTTTAGCAAATGTGTATTTTTGGCCCTCTGATGTATCTGACTTTGACATCCCTGGTTTATGGGTGTTTTAAATGTCTGACAGTGACACAACACTTAATAATCATAATTTGCAATTACATTGGGTCCTCTCGTGGCTCAGGGGCCCACATGAACTTCTTAGTCTACTACTTATTAGCCACAAATATGATGCGTCAGAAGTGATGTAAGTCACCTTACAACTTTTGTTTTCTTTCCCTAAATGTATGAGCTAAACCCTCACCATGCCTCACAGCAAGATTTGTTTTTAGTAATAGTGTGCAGCCTATAGATTAATGTGTAGGGATTGGTGGTAGGACACTATGATAATGACACTGGTCAATAGATAATGAATATCAAACAACACTACATCTAATGACTATGTGATGCATGAGTCAAAAGGCACTTGTACAATGAGCTCCTGAGCAGACAGAGGCCAGCCCAGTGCCCGTGCAGACCACCCCAGTGTCTGAGTGCTGCCTCTCACACAGAGGTCAGGGAGCACACAGTCCACCTTTTGTATCTTTTGGCTCAAAACATGGATTCTCCTCAGTCTCCGTCTGTCATCCATCTTGTCACTCTCATCACTCTCATTCTGCCAAACACTATCAGATGTTCCAACGAAAAGGCTCAGCTCAAACAGCCAGATCATGATACAGCACAAACAATGTAAGTAAGTAAGTAAGTATTTATTTATATACCGCCTTTTCACTCTAACTTAGAGCCTCAAAGCAGTTTACAATTGTTATTTTTGGGCA
>JAPMNZ010959986.1:0-11525 GCA_029875035.1 Pomatoschistus microps | reverse complement strand
GTTGCGTGCGTGCGTGCGTGCGTGTGTGTGTGTATGTGCGTGTGTGTATGTGTGTGCGTGCCCCCAGGCGTTGTCTTGAATGACGGTGTGATCAATAGCAGGGCAAGTGTCCTGTCAGCAGGTCCTGTTGTGGAGGTGGGCTGTCTCAGGTGATCTCATTATTTGATGGACACAGCAGCAGTATGACGACTGTATTGGTCTCCCCCTCTCTCTCTCTCCCTCCCTCCCTCACTCTGTCTCTCCCCCTGTTTTCTCCCCCTCTCCTGTTGCTTCTGTGGTCATCACTCATGCACACACACTTACGGGAAATATTGATCACATTTTGACAAAGTATTCAGCCATCACCATAATCAGCGATGCATTTGGGTCGATGCATATGTTAGAACAGCGTTGAAACAGCGCATTGTGTGAATGTGAATTCTTTCAGAGGAGGTATTAACAATCATGTTACATACCATCAGAGGTGGCCAGTAATCAAGTTTTTCCTGGTACTTTATTTACACTCACATATCCGTATTTTCTACACATTTCAAAATGACTCCCTCATATAGCCCCATGCTGTTTACATCTGCACTTTATACGCTCTATTATCACGTGATGCTCAAAATGTAATGTTGTTTTTGGGACAAATACAATAAATGATTAAATCTTGAATCTTACTTTGTAACCTAAAACAAAATATCAATAACAGGTTTGAAGTGGTTAGCCATGCTTCTAAGTTCGTACCATTCAGCTTTGGTTGTGTTTATTGTCATTTTGTCAGTATGAACTAATTCTACAACAGTGTATTTCAAAAGCAATGCTTAAAATGTCTCAAATTAATATGTTGTCAATAATTCGACAACTTTCTTTAATTTTTATTTTGAATAACATGTATATATTACATGTGTCCACAAATAATAGATAGAACATTAACAAATAATGTTTGAAGTGGAGTTATTCATTTGGGTTGCCAGTTTGTTAGGTGAAATTTAGCAGGTCTAGGCAGTGACACATGACCTTTTAGAGCATTAAAAGAGCATATTACATGCATCCCTTTAAGTAGATACAAAAGCTTGAGCCTGGCAAAGGTAAAAGTACTGAAATCATTCCCTTACATGTTTAATGTATTAAAATATCTATACTAGGTTTACTCCTTCAGTAACTAAGACTGCTATTGCCACCTCTCCATATGACATATTACCGATTCCAGAATACAAAGGTAAATTCTCATTTATTTTATTATGGTGATTTTATTGGACTCCTTTCCTTGGTCTCATGTGAAATAAATATGTTCCATCAATGTCACCATCGTTCAAATAATAATAATGCATTGGTTTTATATAGTGCTTTCTTGGACACTCACAGACGCTTCACATGTCATTATTCTTTCATACACAGAGGTGATGAACTACTACTGTAGCCAGAAGCGAGACCTCAGCCCCTCTGACCACCACCAGCCATTCACACACACACCAGATGCATTCTAGGCAATGTAGGTGAAGTGCCTTGCCTACAGACACAACAAAAGTATAGCACTTTACACCCACCCCACTGTGGCCCATGTGAGGTCTCCCATCACAGTATTAACCAGGTCCTGACCTGTTTAGCTCTGGTTGCCCCATGTGATCCGTCTGGATGTCATTGCATTTAAAATGATTAATTAAAAGATACAAAATCGAAGCAGCAAAATCAACCCTACAGAAGGTGCGACACAAAGGCATCTTGACAATTCTGAGACGCTGAAAAGGTTGAAAAACAAGATACATTCTAGGGCCAAAAAATATTTACGACAGACTGAATTTGGCCCCTGGGCTTTGAGTAGTCTGCCATTTTCCAATCCTGAGTGCAATGAGACCCTTTATCAGCATTATAAGCAGCCAGCCTGTGTTCGCATGTTAATATGTTTGCCTAATGATTTGTGTTTATTCCCACTGCCTTAGAGGGGTAGAGGATAGTGAAGTGACTAGCTTTGCACAAAATCAAAGACTTCAAAGCACTAATCGCTTTCGTCAAGATTAATTCTTTTACTTAAACCTCTGCTCCTTCACTTTTTTTTTGGCAAAAGTCAATAGTATTGCAGTTTTCCCTTGTGAATAAGCAGCGTATGGGCCCTTTAAGGCTCAGACTGGACGTCCCGAGAGACATTCGCTGAAGATGAGTTGACACGCCTAAAGAGGAGATCAGAGAAATGGGCCTCAGGCAGCGTGTATTGCCATCCCTAGCCAAAAAAAGTATCAGGCTTGTCCAAATTAAACCTCGCCAAGGGTCAGGTGAAATCAATATGTTAATCCATAAATCGTCCCGTGTGATAATTACGAAGGGGAACAGTAATTAAAAAAGACATTCATTCACTTCTTAGATTTTGTGCCAGGGAAGAAGAGTTGGCTTCAATCAGGAGGCAAACAATTGACATAGGAAGCATCCCCCCCTTTTTTAGCTGGTCAATGCTTTTAAAGAACAGTAAGCTCCCACTCAAAGGCACTTTTTAAATAGTATCTGAAGGTTTCTGAACCCCTGTGTAGCCGGCGTCAGGGATCTAACATTGATCAGTCGGCGATGACAAAAGATTCACCAAATGCACACTTTTGTTCCAGTGCACAAAGGCATTAACATGATAATAATGAAAAGTGGAATAAAAAGAGGAAAAAAAGAGAAATCCTTGATGTTTAGAAAGACTCGTGGAGCTCTCAACAACCCGGCTTAATGGCTTTAGACCTGGACTCAAACCTGATGGTTCAAGGGTAACATTCAGTTTGAGTTTTCTATGTAAGGACAATTTGGACGATAGATTTCTATTATGGATTGAATAGGAAAAAACCTCAACAAATGTCCACATGCATAAATTAATTTACAATACTTTTGCTTCACTATTTCACATCACTTTTTTAATATTAATCTTGAAATTAAACCAGTGTAAAACTGGATTAAATTAAAACAGAGGAACCTAATTTTCAAACCACAAAAACATGTATCTATGTAATATCTATCTCTCGAAACAGTTTGGTTCTATCACTAGTTTTCACATTCATGAATCTTTGGCCTTTGTCACATTTTTTACATCAGCTTCGTTCAGACAAAAAAATTAAAAAGAGAGAAGCACCCTGACTCAGCCAATCAGCTTTCAGCTCAGAAGAATGTATCTGTTTGGACAAAGACAAAGTATAATCTAGGAAACAACAAAGTTACCTAAACTTTAATTACTCTTAGACTGTGATCCACAAACTTGTGAAGGTAGTGTAGTAATGCTATGTGTTTTTTTGCTAATAACAGCTGTGTTGCTCTGGTGTTGGCCTGAAATGAAAAAATAAAAAAATAAAAAAATATGTGAGCTTGCTGGTAGGGAATAAAAGCCGCAGGTTTTCATGCTGCAATATAAGACATCACCAAAAGCAAAAGGTGATGTAGCAAAACAACATTGATAGACGACTGTTTGAACAACTTGGAGCTTAAGTCCTTACTGGAACGCTAACAAAATATAAATACTTGCATTGGCTGTATCAATACTAATAAGTATAGTTGGGCAAATACAGTTTACTCTACATACTTCACTTAACGTCTTTCTGCAGTCTTTGAATTCTACAAAGGTCGTGCCTTTTTAAGAACATTCTTCATTAACTCCTCTCTTAAGTTTGTTCTGTTCCACCAAGTGCAAAGAAACGGTTCTCTATTATCACCATGGAGCAAATCTGGGCTAATGTGTCTGTGAGTCTCCATTCTTTGACCATTCTTCCCACTTTTCTGCTCTTCTACACGGGGGATAATTGCAGTTTAATTGGGTGAAATGAAAACTGTGTTCACATTATCTGGGATTATCTCTTTCTGCCTTGAATTGAAAGGAGTCCATTTATCAAGTGAAGGGGAAGCCGATGCTTGGTCAGCGGAGGAGCAGCCCTCAGCACCAGTTACCAAAATGAAGCGACAGCGCCGAAGGGTGGGGGTCTGACAGTCAAGAAAAATGCTCTTTGTATCTTATCATACGCGAACATTTATCTTTAAGATGGATATCGGCTGAGCGCCCAAAATCAATACGCGCACAATACTTCTCCCCAAAAGCACAAATTCCGAGAAAAAGACTTGGATCAGTGTCACGGTCACAATTCACATTTAACAGTTTCTGCTTAGGAATTATTGAGAAACATTTCAGCAAAGTTGCGGCACAATGCATCACTTTAGCTCTATGGACAAAACCATATTAATGGGAAAGCGATGTTGTGCTGTCATTGGTTTGTGCTGTTGCAGACTTAAACTCAGCATGGCAAGGTTATAAACATTGAGTCATAGAGTGGCTGTAGCTTTGGCTCACCTTCCTCTTTGTTTGTGCCATAGCCTACTCGAGCTTAAAAGCTTCTTTCAGGATGCATGAATGCGCTTCGTTTTGCCTCTGAGAATTTCACTCGGATAGCTGCAAAATGGGGAGGTTGTTTAGAGAAGGAAGGAGAGACAATACGACAAAAAATGAAAGCTTTCAGATGCCATTATGTGCACTACTCTCTATTCTTCCAAGCTGTTTATACGGTACACTTTCTTTACAATAATCCTCTTTGCCTTAATACACTGGCCATTCATTCTGGAGCTGTTATGAAAGGACCTTGCATCAGGGTTATGGTAATACAGTAAACATTGTAAAAACTGATGGAGGAGCAGCGGGAGAGAGATCAGAATACGACTTCGTTAATCCGATGCTCGGCCACACAGAAGGAGATGAAAGAAAACAGACCTTGCCAGAGAACTACATGCATGACTATTCAGTCTCAGGTGCTCTGTACAAACATTTAAGAAGGCCTGATCATTTAGTGGAGAGCCGCCTTTGTGCAGCACTAAAGCAGAAAATATGTGGTGTACAATGATGGAGCTGGAGTGGCTTCTACTTTTCAATGCAACAGGGGACCTTTTCTACACAATACTTTTGAAGGTTACAGTACATTGTCTGCTCTTGGTCATATGTGCCAATGCTGCTGTGGAAAGGCAAAATAACATGAACATTATGGGCGCACTGAAAATGCAACATAAAAGTGTATGTTAAAGACGACAAGTGTCAAACTTAATCAACTCATAATAATTGTGCATAATGTTCTAATGCTACGCTGCAGCTCTATTCAAACTGGTTTTATGACCATAGAGGCATAACTAAGAATAATGAGAGAAATCGCAAATGAATAGTAGAGGCTTATATTAAGTTCATGATATTATTCACATCCAGATCTTCTGCTGCAGTGAGGGCAGAGGATGATTAAAGCTAGGGTACCTAACTTTCAAACCAGAAAAATGGAACTATGTAATAAAGTCAATAAAGTTCCTAATGGTTCTTCCATCACAAATGTTTGGCCTCTGACATATCTTTAGATCAGCTTTTTCCAGACAGAAAAGCCCAAAGCGTCAAATAATGACTCACAGAGAGAGATAACTTTGTTTTTGTAGTAAGACAATAACACAGTTTTTTACATTTTACTTTTTCAAGCCTCTTGTCGTTCTGTTGGGACATATTTTAAAATTATTGATTAAGAAAAAGTTAGATACCCCAGCTATATGACTGGTATGAATGCAGTCATGATTTCATAAAGATGATTTGCACATAAAGTCTCACTGTGCAGGACTTACTCAGCAGTGAAAGGCTGGCACAATGGCCTCAGACTGTCATTTTTACACAGGGCAGCCGTCTCAGATGGGCTGAGGCGGTCAGCAAGGGAGCAGTTTGTCTCATCATAGTGCAAATACGGTTTGATTAGTGTCCGGTGTAATCTGCCCGCCTGCTCCGGACCGCGCTAAATCACAGAGAGGGAGATGCTGCAGGTGCTGCCTCCCTGACAGCTCTCCCCCTGAGGCTCTCACACGCCCAATAAACAGCAAATAAATGGCTCGCTGGAGTGAGATGAGCTGATTAACCCAGCACAGGACAGTTTCTCATTATCCCCTTAACCCAGATGGACCTCCCCAATCTTACACCCTATCCCGCTTACGTAGGACGAGCCTCAGTCTGCGCCTCAGTCTGCGCCTCCACACTCAGATAGCATGTGATGAAGGGAAACACATAGGGCTGTGTGTGTCTTTGTGTGGTCCATCTCTAGGGAGACTACTAATGTGTCAGCTCCATGCCTCATTTCTTTCAATTACAGCGGCTGGACCAGCAGAGCCCACCAGTGCTCTGACAGCTCCATATGTGCCCTATCAACGCCTCTCAGCCGCCACTGACCACGAGCCGGTTAGCTTTCACCACACGGGACAGCGAGAGCAAGAGCGCACTCGTCACTCAGCGGTAATTAAAAGGCAGTTATCCAGTTATCATGTCGCAACACTGGGGGAAATGCATATGAAACCAAAACTTGGATTCTTTGTGCGTGGCCGCAACAAATCCAGTAACTTAGTTTAAATGCAACACTGTGTTTTGCATTTTGCCTCCCCTTGTGGGTTTCAAAGGAAATTAATTACCATGATACAGAAATAGGAAGAATGCAAATGCCTGAGCTCGCACTTTCTAGCCAGCGCTTACTTTGTTCGCCGTTATTGTACCAAATTATTTAATTGGGTCTGTGTGATTGTGCACAGACACAGGGAGGCACACAGGCCTTTGTTAGCTCTTCGTACGCGCCACAATACGGGATCAAATTCAATTCCCATCAAAACGACAGGACCGCTCAACGAGATTAATGAAGATCTGCATCAAACCAAAGCACCGCTCTGAGATGGGAGATTCTGCTAAATAAAAGGGCCCTTTAGTGAGAACAAAGGAGGCCCAGGGAAGCAACGGGATGTTCACAGAAGAAGAAAGAAACAAAACGAATACAGGACTTTAGGATGGACACAGCAGGTGTGAAAGGGCAACAAGTCGCATCGGCTACAAACGTACTTTCAAAACCAGGGGGTGCTTCAGAAGTATATGTGCTCATACTTATATTAATATTAAATGTTCTTGTTGTTGTTGTAATTGTTGTTGTAAAGGAACCAATGAATTGTTTTGAAAGAGATTACTTCTTTTCAAAAGGCTATTTCCCTTTTTTGGCACCAGAAACACATTATAATGGACTAAATGCCTTTATTTAAGGCTACATTTCTCCTTGTGAGATAAATAAAGCACATCTTAATCTTAAACCGGAGCACCCGGAGGAAACCTATGCAGACACGAGGAGAACATACAAACTCCACGACCGGGAGTCGAACTCAGGATCTTCTTGCTGAGAAGCAAGTGCTATCCACACAACAGTATGTGTAGCTCAAACTTTGATGCTAAAAGCTTCGATGTTGCTATGAGACTTGTTACACTGTCCTTAAGCAAGCTATTGTTCCTTATGTTAGTAGTTAGTAGTTTAGTTTATTCGGTCATTTCATTCCTTTAAACATAAAACATAAAACAAGCAACATCATAATTTGTGCACAAACGACCAAAAGGGTTTAGGCTGAAGTAAAAACTTATTGTGCCTAACCAATTTTACAAACTTCCACGAGAAACAAACACAAACATTAATCGTAAACAATTTCAAGTGTCAAACAGAAGAGAAATAAGCACTTAGAATACATATATGTAAATATACATTTGTTTTACATCCATTTATTTTAACTAAATCATGTCATTTAAATTCATTCATTATGGATCTATTAAAGTCTAGTTTCTTACTTTATTCATCCTTAACTTGTATTTATTCATCCTTAACTTGTATGGCTGTGTGGCCTCAGATCAACATAAAAGCAACAGGCTGTAAAACAGTTTGGATTATTTCTGTTTAAGTTGCTACTTGGTCAGAGTCCTCCTGAAAATGCCTCTGTAAAAAGACTTAGTCGCAAGTTTAAATGCAGATTTGTTGACACGCCAGCGTGTGTCGCTCAGTATGTAAAGAAGAGGTGCTCTGGGATTTTTGGTTGATTTTTCCATGTTTTTGCACAGTGATAAAAAAGTGAGGAAAAGTTTGGCCAATCTGTGCGCGCATCTCCTACGCTCAATTCACTTATGCGAACATTGTTCTACAGTCAATTTATTGCAAGTTCAATGACAGGTGTCTTTTTTTACTGCTCTATGTCTCCATGGAGATATGTGAAATCAATGTAATTCTCATATTCAAAATGTTCAATGATAAAAAGGAGATCAAGGATACTTCAAAACATAGCATCGGATTCTTCACTCCAAAGTAATTGTTGTGTTCAATAGTAACACACAAGGACAACATAATAATGCATCAGTTTTGTATAGAGCTTTCCTGGAAACTTAAAGTTGTTAACACGACATTATTTACTCAATTCATGGTGGTGATAAACTACTACTCTTGCCAAAGTGGCCCTGAGACAGATTGACAGAAGCAAGTGGTCAGTGAGCCTAAAAAACTAACTTTACAGCAGCTCCACTGTGGCCTCTGGTTTTCCCAAAGGTGTCCCATCAACCTTAGTATAATCCTGATTCCGTTATTTCTGAAGTATAATGGAATCAGAAATTCGGGTAGTAAAGCTTACTGAAAGATACCATGAGGAAGGGGTGAAACAGATCTTTCCAATGGTCATAATCTGCCATTTTTACTCTATGTGTCTTGAGGACTTGTTCTTATTGTTACGTCATTAAAATCAAAGCTTACATCTTGTCAGGAAGTGTCAGGAATGTCATGTTTACCTGTGTTCCAGCGTGTTGGAAGCTCAGGGGAACAGCGTAACAAGCTACCGAGCAGTGAAAGCTCTGATTGACAGGCACTGGAGTGAATTAATACAATCTTTCCATGGCTTTGTCTCACTGTTCTTCATGCAGAGTGACAGTGGAGTGTGGAGAGACACACTTGAGCTGTATTCACACAATGTATGAATGCATTTCTGCTCCTCACTTGTTTTGTATGGCTTATTGTCACAGTGTCGACAGGTGGGCTTTTCAACCCAGGTAAGCACAACACTTGTTTTGTTTTTGCCTGATAGGATCCAGTCTGCTATTTGAACCACTATTATGGAGCAGAATACTTCAAAACAATGCCACAAATCTTAAAATCAATCGTCATTGTTCTCAAAGCAAATTGCTTTTTGAGTGACCTTAATTGCAAGTATGAATGAACAATGAATGAGAACTTTGGCTTTATCTTACTACTTTATGAAATCACTGAGGAGAACATGTGTTTTATTGTATTTATACAAGTGCAAATACCAATGCCAATAGTGCTGATCATGTGACAAGTACGAGTGACAGTACTTTGGATTATAAAAAAGGCATTAGTACGATTTATTAAGTAATTGATGATGCCCACTCTTACAGCCATTGGGTGACTCACTACAAGGTCAAATATGATAAAAAATCACATAAAAGGTGGGATAATGCATCTTTAAGACAAACAGGAATGAAAATAGTCACAGCTCATGGTACTAGGAATCTGCAGCCATTCTGGAGAGCCCCTGGTGTGGCAGTGGGACATGATGCCTCAGTGCAGAGGCTGAAACTGTCATTGTGTCCTGAGGCAAGACACTTCACTCACATTACCTAGTATTCTGTCTGTATGAATGGCTGTCGCTGGTCAAAAGGGTCAATGGCACAAATTGGAAGCCTCAAGTCAGTTGTATTAAAAATGTGTCTGTTATAAGTGCTTTATTTACACATACAAAATCTGCTCCTGTTTATATTTTTACTTGATAGCCCCAAAATGCATTTGTTCATTTTTCTGGTTCATTAATGTGTAATTTTGCTGTGTTCATCGTATTAGATAAAAACATGTATCTGTTGCCTATCTGTAAGAAATAGCCATGTGAGTCATTATTTGGCTCTTTAGACTGACGGGTGAGGGCAGTACTCTCTTTTTCACTTTAATGTCAGAAAAAACTGAAGTTGTGATAGACGACCAACATACAGTACCTGCATGTGAAAACAACTGGGATTTTCATCACGTTTCATTTTTTTGGCTCGAAAACTAGGTAACCAAGCTTTGATAATGAATTGCTTGGCTAAAAACATTATCATTAATACAAACTACTGTATGTAAAACAGACAAAAAAAGTTCTCATTTTTCCCATTATATCGTTTTTATATATTACCTGATTCTAGCCCTGATACCATGTGACAGTGCTTGGTCATCACTACATCTCCCCAACTCCAGACTCGTTCACATTCAACACATGGCGTCTCCCAGGCGGCCATATTTACTCCATTTCCCTGATCCATAGATGCTGCTCACTGGACCAGAACATTCCAGCTGCCACCTCAACATCTCATTATTCCTTCCCAAATATCAGCCTTGTATCTTCTTGATAAATAATTCGCAGAGGTATAATGTATCAGACTAAAACATATTTTCCGGAGGGCGCAGAGGTTAAAGTGCCAATCTCACCTTTTTAATTTTTGTTCGCCCCGAAGACAGAGATTTCCATATATAGAGTGACCACAGGTTTGTGTTGAACATGAAGCAATTCTGTGACACATATTGCTGTCAGAGATTGGATATGCCGCTTACTAACCTGTAGGCAGCCTCCCCAGACCAATCAGCTTTAGCAATGCATTCTGGATCTAGAAGAAAAAAAAGAATTGTGGCTGTGAAGTTTTTATCAGAATAGTTGACAAACATTAATGCAGTTTTTGTCGCAAATGCATTCTTATCCCTCTTGGAAGGCATTTATCTACTTGAAAACCAGCAAAATGGTTGCCACAGGGAAGGATTTCTTTTAATGGACTACAATAGGCTCAGTATGGGACACATTCTGATGCCGGTGAAAGATAGGGTAGCCAGGGCCATATATTCATAGGAAATTGTTTATCTTCAAGCGAAAAAGGCAAGCAGGAAAGGGGCATTTTACAAAGCATTCCGACTTTCATCTGAAACGTTTCTTTTCATTCATAGAAATTGTGATGTTGAATTTGAGACAGGTGCTTCTCATAAATAATACCAATGGAAGACAAGAATAGATTGAATGGGGGGAAAAGGGGAAAGGCTATTCGTTTTAGGACTCAAAGATTGAAACATATTGTTGCATATTAATGGTACAGTTTCAGTGGAAATGCGTGAGACAAAAGCCAGACAAAAGGTTCACGGCAGGGGGTAAATGTCCCACAGCGTCTCTCCTATTCAAACGCTGCGTATTGTGTTGCGCTGGAGCAAGTCGGAGGCCTACGCTCCAACTAAGGACTTTTTTTTTTCCTTGAGAAGTCCTTGTGCGGCCAAATATAAGGCCACTAACTGTAACGCAAGCCGGCAGCCAGGCAACACAATATAATGCGAGGTCTGAAGAATACTGGATGAAGTGTATGGGACAGGGGTGGCGTTGAGGGGTGCTCTGAACGCCCCTCTCAGGAAGCAGCTACAATCAAAATCAATAGACTGTCCCACTCCGCTAAAGGCCAAATGTAAACAAATTGAAAAGCAGAGGGGACAAAACATATTGGCGACTAAAGCAGGAAAGTGAATAGCAGCCGGTGTGAAGGAACGGGGGCCACATTGTGAAGACTTCCTCCAAAAGCTCCGAGGTGTGCGTCTCGTGATGACAGGGCCACTCACCAAACAAGCTGAGGAGAATCACCAAGTGCACAAGAGATTTTCTTAAATGTTTGAATGTTTACTTAAAAATGGTGGAATAGAAAGATACACAGATTCAGTTATTAT
>JAPMNZ010959960.1:0-11549 GCA_029875035.1 Pomatoschistus microps | reverse complement strand
TTTCATGTAGTTCCAGCCTGATAGAGGCTTGATTCGGAGGCTCCGAGAAAACAAACAACTGAGCATGCGCGCAGCTATGAGCATCAGCGCGGATGATTGACAGCTCTTGGCCTCACTCCATTGGTTAACCTCGACGGCATTGTGGATTCTGAGCTATAGCTAAGAGAAGGGAAGGCGGGACTTGCCCGTGATATTAGAATTCATAAAATGACTTTTTTTTATATCAACATTGAAGGCCAGGAGGTCAAATTAACACATTTCCTAACATTTGTAATTCATTTAGAGTTGCATACTATCACTTTAATTAAAGGATTGTGCACAGTAGTAGAGCGTTTTTGGACATTCAAACTGAGCACAAAGGAAATACTATCGTTACCATAATGTGTACTGATACAGAATTAGAAGTCTGATTGTCCCGAATATTTGTTCCTAATCCTCTGTGGACACTTAAGTGGAGCTGTATGCATCTGAGCACGGCTGCGGAGAAGTGAGACAGCCCATCACTGTTCCTTCTCCATGGAGCATATCTTCTATATTCAGAAAAATATTTGGCAGTGATGGGCTCTTATCCTTGGCCTGTCAATCTTTTGTCCTCATGTCCTCACTTCGACTTGTCTTTACTTTTCTCTCTCTCCCCTTGACGGTCTCTGTTTCTCCTCATAATGTTGCCTTGGTGATGTGGAGCTACCTAATGCCCACTCACATTCAGCTGGGAGCTTCAGAAGGCTGAGGGCAGGGAGCACGCGGAGGAGAAGTCAGCCTTGAACTCGTCCAAACCTGCAGAATAATAGAATGCAGTGTAAGATAGAGCTGGGGAGCAGGGGAAGACAGCAAGAGGGTCCGGCTCATTTGCACTGGGTCCCCCCCTCCTCATGCAGCCAGCTGACAGGGGATATTTTTATCAGCCTGGCACACAGCGCTGAAAAAGAACAAATTCATTTGTAACTCTGCTCTCCCAGCCAAGGACAAGATCTCAGCAGGATAGAACATTACTGTCTTTGTACTTGATCAGAAAAGAAATCACTCTTTTTTATTTATGTGCCTGTCTGAGCACCCTGATGCAAAGTTGGTGCTTACGGCGCTGCCCATTTTGTGTCCAGTGAAGCAGAAAAAAGAAAACAAGGTTCCCCAAGGTCTAGGCTTCTGCTACTTGGCTGTTTGTCTCTGCAGACTAGTAGTCATTTGTTTGCATCTTGGCATGCCTTTTTGTCCTTGTATTTCCACATATTTAGTCGCACTAATGTGGGAATAGTTCTCCCTGTAGATCTTTGGCTCCAAAAACTTTTGATGAAGGGTACTCGTGTTGCTCTGTGTGCTGTGGCCAATTAGACGCCTGGGCGATGACACAGCTTAAAAGTGCAAGAGATTGAGAGAGTGCGGCCCAGCGCATGAATAAAGCATGGTTTAAAGTGGTGTCACTGGGCTGCTGTGTTGGCATGTCGGCAGCACACAAGAAAACAGGGCTGTCTCTGGGGAATTGTCTGTAATCCAGAGTGTTACAGCAGCTGGATGGCTTCTTTATGTAAGCAGTCTCCTAGATCATCGGATATGCGCGCAGTAGACGACAAAAACTAGCTCCCTTCTCTTTGTTAAGACTATTATGAAGGCTAATCCATCTTTAGGACAATGCTTCAATTGCACCAGGATTAGAGCAAAATGCACCTGACATGAATCCAGAATTATAAAAGGAATTTTCTGTCAATTGTCACGCACATTTCATTAAAGTGCAGTTTGTTTTAATCAGCATGTGACAAGCATGGCGAGAAAGTAGATGCTTATATTTTCTGAAAAAAGCATTGTTTCATCAATGTGCAGTGACACAAATATGGTGTAAGGCTCACGGATAGATGATCCATTACAGACGCTGTAATTGAAATCCCTGTGAGGGGGCACACAATTAATCTCTTTTTCCGCACATGTTATAATTCCATGAAGAAATGGTATGAAATGCAGATAAAAGATAAGAGCTTTATTGATTAGATGAGGTGGGAGGAGAGCCAAAGAGGTGCAGAGGTTCTCCATCACTAATCTCTCAGCCTATGACTGCATCTGAATAACCTGCAGAGAGGGATAAACAGGCACATCCATCACAGGACAGCACCCAAGGACAATGATGGATGGCCCCGCCCTGCACCGCCCTGTTCCAAAACTCTTCCCCCTGGTCAGGAATGGGAAGTGACACCAGCAGCACTCTGGAGCAATACCTGGCATAAGAGTCAGCAACACCATGTCTCTGTTAGTCCTTTATTCCCGTCCTGATAGATGTGTTAAGGCCAGACTTTGGCTCAGAGTCAAACTGCATTCTGCTCTTAGTACATACATCGGATCACACCTTGCACACACTGATGCTATAATGCAGTTATGTGTGTTAGAGCAGCAGTGTAAACAAAAACACTGATGTAATCCGGGCCACTTCTAGATGTTGTTCACATTAATTTGGGGGTAGCTTGTGTGTTTCTCAATACATTCAGACTTTCCCCACTGTAATTGTATTGTGATGAAGAACAACTACACAATATTAATCTAATTGGAATCTAAATTAAATTGCAACCTGGTAATAAGAGGATGTCACTGTATGTCACTTCTGAATGGGTGGTCTAATGTTGAGGCGTAATTGAACCATTTTTCCTTCAGATTTTGATGGGGAAATTGTAACTACCAAAGAAGAGAAGATGGTCTGTAACTCAGGTAAGTTGGGTTTAAATGTTTGCATGCGTGTCACATTTCAACATTTTGATCAAATGCCTCCAATAATTTAGCGTTTCCAGACATGACAAAAATCTATAGCTGTTCACATCTTTGACTTTGAAAGAGGTATCGTGTCCAACCAAAGTACATTTAGATCGTGTTCATCCTTAATCTTCATTGAATCCAATCCCTTTTAGTCATCCTCTTGTGGTGTAGCAGCATTATTATCAAGATATAGCAAATTCAATGGTTTCTCTGATTCACAGCCAGTGTGCGTCTGTGTGACTTTAAAGATTTGTCCTCTATATTGGCCCCCATGTCTCTTTGAATTTGAAGGATAATCCGTCTCAGTATATCTTGTTTGTTTTGTCAAAGAGGAAATTGGTTTTGGGGACAGCGGAGTGTGCATGCGCATGTGGGCGAGCGTATTCATATGCCTTTTGTGTAGAAATTGATTTGTGGGAGCGGTTCTTGTCTATCCACTTGCCCATGCCGACCGAGCCAAATCCCAACTATTGCCGCACCCTGTGAGAACAAGCGGAGCCCACGCCAGCCCGGCCCAAGAGGTGCCAGGCTGATAGATCTGGTCTATGTGCCAACTGCACAAAATCCTCCCCCAGTCTCCCTTTAACTCCCTTCCTTTATAAAACTGTGAATATGCAGGGCTCACAAAGCTACAACAGATGGTTTGAGCTGCCACACTCCAGATTCATGAATGAAGTTGTGCAAAGAAAAGATTTTGGAACATGTAACTGTTAGACACTGGACAAAAAGTAAGTACTCTTAAAAACATTAAAGAGCACACAGCGGAATATCAAAGAAAAGCCACCCCAAAAAGAATTGTATAAAAGAGGACAATGAGGAAGAATGCAAAGAAGGTAAAATTGAATTGTAAATTGAGCGAGCTTTCTCCTCCCACTGTCCCGCCCTCTTTTATTTATCTTCTGTGAAGCCACGCCTCCCCTTTCACTTGTCACTGCATCTATAACTGTGAGCTGTCCGTAGGAGCGTGGGGGGCCAGTCCAGCTTCTCAGTCTGCCTGCGCAGGGGGAGCACACTGCCGATCGCACCACAGCAGAGCAGATGGTACCGGACTGACCCAAAACAGGTGTGTATGAGTCTTTGTGTGGATGCTGGCTCACTCTGGACTAACTGACACAGGGCAGCATGTGTTCCTCTCTCGTGCCACGGCTTGTTTCTGCCACAGGACTTGCTTTCAGAGCGCTGTATGGAGAATGCACAGTGCCGTAGTGGAGCTTTGCCCTAGTTTACACTTGAATGCTCCGATCCGTTCTGTTTGCCTCTGAGATTTATGCATGGAGTCGCTAACAGCACCGCTCATCAGCATATGAGATAGGGGAGAGTCATTTCATTCAGCGGATGCACTGGGCTCTTTTGTATCTGGCTTTAAATAGAGGAGTGGACTGGAGCTGCTGTTGTGTCTGAAACTAGCACTGTTTTTTTCTGGGTACACTTTGATTTAATGTCAGTGCAAGTCTTTGTACTTCCACTTGAAAAGGAGTTCTGTTATGTTTGCAGGAGAAAACATTGCGGGATAACTCAGTTCTGATTCCACAGTTCTTTGAGTCTTGTTCTTCAACGTTGTGATTCCTCTCCATCACAGTCCAGCATTAAACATAAGGGACAGTTTTGTCCAGCCTCAGCTTTGATTTTAATCTATATAAATAAAGTTTACTTACTTACTTACTAATCCTGACTTCTGTGTAGAATTTTAAATGTAAAGTTTTCTGTGTTGCAATTTTCAAATTAATTCTTTCTATTGTGAACCTCTTTTTATCGGCATATGTGTGTGAGAGAGAATGGAGAAGTGATTTCAACAGTTGCTTTATGTTAAACTCTTACAGAAGTGTTAGGTTCACTGTATCTATCGTGACCCTGTGAATGTGCTCAGTGCTCAGTGTTTGGTCAATATCTTCATGGGTCATATACTGTGTCATCATCAAATTGTGCCAGTTAAGAGCAATGCAGCAGGGGGTTTACTGACCTTAAAGACTGAAATATTTATTACAAAGGCAGCTCAACAACAAACACTGTTTGTAGTGATATGGATCGGATGAACGGATGCGGGAAGGAACGAAAAACAGATGCAGAGAAGCTTTAGAGATCTGTACTTTTAAGCATTTATTATTTATTAGCACACTTTCGACCATAAAAGCTTTAACACCACATCAACCGGCCTCTTTCCTCACTGAAGTGTCAGTGGGCTGAAGAGGGGGACTCTACCTGTCTGCCCCTCCCTTGTCCTATGATCTATAAACACTTACACTGTACATTACGTCACGTTGGCTGCAGTTTATTCTCCGATTATAACATTTAGTTTAAATGCACTGCCGATTGCATGAATACATTGCTCATTATGAAAGACTGTTTCTGTTTCCGCTGGTTCCATTTCTTGTGTCTGTTATAGCTATTTCACAGACAATTGCCTGCCACACACTCCATGCACACAGTCAGAAGCAGTGTTGACCTTGGGACCTGTTGATGTTGTTCGCATCTGTGCGGAGAATGCATAATAACAGGCCGTGAGGGAAAACGGGTCGTACATGCTCTCTGTGACAATGGTTGGAGAATGTGCAGAAGGGCTGGCGCTGCATTTGAAGGGAGACACCAGCATGAATATGTATTGTATGCTAATGTGTTGATGAAAGTAGAGGACATGTTTCCTCATCGCTCTCTCAGGAGGAAGTGCTATCGACAAAGCCATTGTCTACAAGCCACATCCCTGGCCGTGGGGACAGTGGTGACAGGTGGCAGATATCGCTGACAGCCAAGGTGACTCTGCTCTGTGCTCTCGGAGGACCTCAGGCTGCTACTTTCACCATCTTGACCTTTCGTGGTCGGGCACTGGGAGCGCGCAGCCCCAATGTACACTCAATTATCAGTTTATTGCAGCTGTCTGACTGTCTGCGATACAGTGCTTACAATAAAATACCCAGTTGATGTTTTAATCATTGTTGCGGGTCATTTAGAATACCGCCTGTTTTAAATGGATGAATTTTATGCCGACTTAGTTGGGACACAGTATTACCCTATATGTAGCACATGTTACACTGAACAAGCTGCCCAACTTTATTTACTTGTGGCCTCGGCTTAAAAATTCCAGTATCAATGTGAAACTATTTGTTTAACTGTCAAATAAATGTGTAAAGTGTGTATAAAAGGTACTTTAAGAAGGTAAATAGATAGACAGACCTTCCACGATCCTATGAATCAGTCAATTAAAATAAACAAAACTTGTACGACACACGTTTACAGAACAAAATAACAGAATAACATTTTGGAAAAGTGGTTGGATGAAGTAAATGCTTATAAACTAAACCCTTGCCACCCACAAAACACAGATAAGACGATTTGAAAGACCGTCAAAAAAGCAATACCGATACTAAACTAACACAATACAATTGTATAATCACTGTAAGACAAGATAATTATGATCATGGTGCATTGTAAATTAGCTGCAAGTTTCCAGATGCCCTTAACCTTATTTGAACACTTGGGTAACTGTAGAGGGAAAATAGAAACTTGGTCTATTTATTGGATAGCAATATCAATTTTCAATAGGAAAATACGGATTTAAAGCGTACATTTTAGTTTTCATCCATTATAATGTGAGCTCAAAATGTCTCTTGGGAATAAAATTATTATTATTATATTATATTATCATTATAGAATTATAAACCATTGAGAAACAATCTTGAAATGTAAAAAGCTCAGCTCATATGCTGTGTGAGAACTAGTTTATAATTCACAACTATTCATGCCTGGATTGATGATGTAAATGTAAATTAAGATAAGAGGATTTTGTGAGGAGATGCAAGGGCAAAAAAAACTCTTCTGGGCCACTTGGTGCTGAAGTAATTTTGCTGAAATGCTCCGTGATAATCTGAAGATTTTCCATCTTTTCTGCTGTTTCTCGAGTTGGAGTGTCATCAGTGTTAACAGGTCATCGGTGTTTAATGTGGAGGCGGCTCTCAGACCATCAGTGCTGCGATACAGAGGAGCTTGCTGAGCGAGTGTGGGTGTTGTATCTCGCAGAGCCACATCCAGCCGTGCGCCCATTTGATTTTTCAGTGCTGGACAGCCTCTGCACTGCTGTGTGAGTGCAATCAGATTTCAATCTTGCCTCTATATGGCCGAGCTGCTGCGGTGGAGGTGCCCCACGGGGAAATGTAATTATACCCTGCTGGCCACAGTCTACGGGCTTCACTGGCCATATCTGTCTGTGGAGAGGCTGCGGCTTGAGCCCTTCTCTCTATAGCTCTCAGCGAAGCTCCTCTATTAAATGCTGTATTAAGTCCATGCAGCAATCTCCCTTTAATCAGCTTTTAGATCCTGTGCAATTGGTGGCCTTTCACTACAGTTTTGTCACACTTGTGAATTATGTATGACTGGATAACAGCAGCGGCCAAGAGCAGCAAAAAGGACAATTTGGACTGCAGCCACATTTGACTGCTGCCATGAATTAGCCATTTTCTTGTCACAACATAGTCATTCAAAAGATTTCATCATTAAAGGTGGCATAATATGTCAAATTGACTTTGAAGAGCCTTTTAACCAATTGTTTTTCCTTCTCATTAACACTCAAAGTTGTGAGAGTCGGTGAATGATCCTACTTCACCTGCAGTAAACACACCGTTGCCCAGACAATGCTAATTTAACCACCTCTCGTACACACCCACGATTATCATGACTTTTTCCTAATCTGTTATTGAAAACCAAACTTTACCATGAATTTTTTGTGATCATATTTAATCATCCTGTTTCTCATTGAACATGATAAAACATGTTGTCCCAGTAAATTCATTTTATTTAAAGCTAAAGAAGACAACAATATAGTTTATATAGAGGGCCATAATATATTGTTTTTTACATCATCTTTTGAACGATAATCAGTACTTATCATGACAGACATACCCTCTGAAATAAAGTAGACAGTTTTATTATACTTGGCTAAGAGAACAGTATCAAAGGTCTATCAGAGGTTCAAAGCTATGAAAAGATGTAGTGTTCTTCGGCCAGTTTATGTTGAGTTGATTGTTTGGATGTTTTCAGGTCGGGATAATGTCATCTTCCTAAGAATAGAGTAGAACTATGTAGCGGTCAAAAGTTCAATATGTTCACTTTACTCCTTTTTTTCTCGTTCCTCCACAGCGTTCATCTTTCCTACTGTAAGCCGTTTGCTTCTGCTGTGCATAATGGAGGGCAAAACAAACAAACATGCACACCACTTGTTTGAATTTAGGCAAATAATCAATGACAGCACTCAGATTACAGGGCTCTGAGTATGTTGATATTCCAGTTAAATGAATACAGCACCATGTGCAGATGGAGGTGACCTGACATGGCAGGAAGCAGCAAAACAAGTGTAAGAGTTATGACTGCTTGCATTCTGTGCATGCACCTTTCTACATAACTGAGGTGAATAAGCTCAATCAGAATTATTGCTTTTGTTAGTAATAGGAAGTTAATGCATGGACAAAAAATGTTTCTTTGTAGTTGTCATTACCTCTACTGAATAAGATCTCTAGCAGGTGAATACAATTTCTATCATACTATTTATTGATAAGATTGAAATCCTTTTATGTTGTGGAGCATCCCTTACAATTAATAACATACTGAGTGAAAATCCTTTACTGAATGCCATATCCACCTGAAGTCACACCATTATTCACATCCCATTTTCTTTTCCCTGATCAGCCTCACTTGGACTCAACCCTGCTCGACCTATTTGTTTTGTTTGTCCCTTTCTCTCTCTCATCTGTGTGCTTTACTTGGCCACAACTTCAGCTGCTCTTCCCTTCAACCTCCCCTCCCGTGTGCCTTTCCCTCCGGCTATATGTGCCATTGTGTTGCCTAATAAGGTTTATGGAATTACAGATCTCTGAAATTGGATTTTCTCACTCCACAAATGCACTGGGATTATGGCTTTAAGGGTGGCTGCATCAGGGCACCGATGACCTGTGACTGAACCACATTTTTGTCCCTGGACCTTGGAGCTGGTCAGATGAAGAGATAGCTGCCATGAAGGATGGACGGAGAAGCGTGTAGCTCAACCGTTTAGCTGTGTCCTCGCCTGGCCGCTCTTTTGCCTGTTTTTCAATCGCTCTGATTCCAATCATTCAAAGTTAGCTCTTTCATTTTTCTCACAACTGTAACTTTATTAGATCTGAATCTAATTGAGCCAATCTTTGATCTCGCTACCTGACATCCCTGACACACAATCTTACCCTCCAAAGTAGCTGGATTGGCTCTAAACCTTAAAACCTGGCCTCCAGCAAACTTGAGGCAATTGATTCACATTGATCTTGAGAGATATAAGTTTCTTTCCTCTTTTCTAAGCACAAATGCAACACCCAGGAGATGTTTTACTCCTCCAACCTCAGCCACATAGATCATTCAACACCACAGGATTTCAGTGCCACAATGATCCCAAAACACATGTGATAATTAAAAGGAAATTTAACAAAATAGTTTTTACATTCCCATGGCCTTTTACGGTACTAGTTTTGATATTATATTATTTTATATTATACATCTTGCTGCTTGTATTCAGACCACAGAGAGAGACTTTGAAAACTAGGAAACAAGACAGGATTCATTTGGATAGTTGAGTCCGTAGTGGTACGTTAGTGAACTCTTAATTGGAGCAGGGACTGGCTGGGGGTTGAAGGATCAATAGGGGGAGTTCCAGCTCACTGAAATCAATCAGCCTCCTGCTTGAACGCACAGTCCAGAGAGGGCCCCCGGCTCCACTGCTTCACCCCATGGTTCGAACGTGATCAGGATGAGTTTTAGGCCTGTACAGCACATTACGTGGCTCTGAATTGCTTCACTGGCTTTATTTATGAACATGGACATCTCATCTCGACTACCCTTGCATGCATAAAAACACTGCAATTTTTGCGCGGCTCCAAGTAGAAACTGTGATTACGGTAACTAATAAAACATGATTCATTAATAGCGACAGTGTATTATCTTGGTCGGTTCAATGAGCCTTTTCACCTCTCCCTGCTTTGTCCTTGTTGCCGTTTTGCCTGGGTAATCGCCTTTTTTGTGCCCTGTCAAGTTTTGATGCGCCATCCTCGGATCCACATCAAGGACAAGGCCAGGTGTGTTGTTTTCCTTCAGTTGTCGCGCTTTTTACCGCAGCCTGTCATCCCACTGCCTGTTTCCATCTATCCCCTTTTCTTTTATATTTTTTATTGGATCTGTCACTTTTATTTTTGCCAGATAAAGCAAAAGTAAATCACTTTTGCCATTTGCAGCCCGCGGCTTCTGCTGAACGTATATGGATGTCTCTGGCCAAACAAAGGCCTGTCTAGATAAATGATATCACAGGCATTCTGTGTTGTCAAGGCACAGCTGAGCGGCATCCTACTCGTGTCTCTGTCCTTCATCTGTCCACGCAGTTGTTTTAAGCTATTTAGAAATATGCCATCCAGCGGGTCCTTCTTTACTGCTCACAGACTGTCCGGCGGTGAGGCAGATGGACAGGCGCAGGTGTGGGTCCAGATCTCACCTCTCTTTGATGCCTGGGAGTGGCTGGTGGTGCTGGTATAAGGCACACAGCAGCTGGGGTTTGGGGCGTGCATCAGATGGCAGATTTATGGGAATTGGTTGCATATTCTCAGCTTATCAGGGGCCAACGAGTGGAAAGGAGTGTTTGAATATTGTAGCCTTTGGAATGAACTGAAAAGTGAAATTTGAACAGAACAATAAATTGTAACTTTGGTAATAATATTTATGAGGACATACTTGTACATATGCACATAGGTGAATATTCTGTGGGTGAGAAACCATAAGTATAACCATGCAGAAACCAAATTATCAGCAAAAAACAACAAAATATTTGTTTTTTGCCAAAGGTGTCCAGAGAAGTGAGAAGTAACAATCAAGAAAGAAAGGAGAAGAAATTATTATCTATAGCTCAAAGTATCTGTTAAAGGTGTTAATAATAAAACATATAACTGATATACAATAACAATTGTTCAATTTAGGGCTGTTTTTGTCCTTATTTAGAACCCTAACTGAACAAAGGGAATCAGAGACCTCGTGTAGTACAATCATTGTGGAAACAACATACTGAGAACTGCTGTTGGCACCTTGTCTACACTATATATTCCCTAAATAGGGCAAAAAATACATTGCAAACAAAAACACAGTATCGTTGTTTCTAAAATGTCCTGAAGGCTGAAGATAATTGTTGAAAATTAGTGCAGTTTATACTCCATTTTCAGGCTGCCTTGAGACTGCCCTAGATGCATTGTATTTCTCCTTTTACCAAATTAGTCAAATACTGTCACAGTGTGAGATGATTGTGCTGTCTTCTCAGTTTTTAAGGACAATTGTTTGTTTCATCTTTTTATGACAAAATATTATAAAGTGCTTGAAGACAATTGTTCTGTTGTGTGAAAGATGGGAGTGTTTCAAGCAGTTGCCCATAATGGTCTATGTTTGCCTGCAAAACCTGGCAGTGGGAGGAAGAGAAGAATACCATATATAACTTGTAATTTGAGCCAAGTATTCACTCCAGATATGAAAGCCAACAGAAATTTTTTGAGGAGCTATTGCCTTTTGTTGTTGTTGTGTTTCTATTATGGTCTGTATGCTGTGTAGTTTAATCATAGTCCTAGCCTGTAATTGTTGAAGTTCATCTATTTCTTTTTTTTTTTAGCTTTAGCGTGTCATTACCATGTTCTTTGCAGAAATAAGCGGGCTGTGATTATTGTTCCCGTTACCATGGATTCAATACAGCTCAGAGAAAACAAACAGAAGAGTGGGCTACTATTAACGTCAACTCCTTGTTTACTGTCAGTAAGGGATGAGTTTGTCACCTTCAC
>JAPMNZ010959954.1:0-16796 GCA_029875035.1 Pomatoschistus microps | reverse complement strand
GTAAATGACGGCAGCAACTGTATTGCGTCAAGAAGGAGAGCTCAACAATGCATTAATGGTAGTACAGACAGACAAATTAAGTAGTTATAGAGGAAACATAATTCACTGTGATTCAAGTATGACGTTCCTGGCCCTTCTTTATGGGCACGAGTAATCTGAGCACTATAATAATGATGGCCTTCAGTCCAAATGAGAGATATTGTACTGTCAAGTGCCATTTGGGGCCTAATTATTGTTGAGCAAGAGTCAAAACATGGCCGAGTCTCTGCCTTTGTGAGAGTGTGTGTGTGGTTAGGAGTGTTTAGTTTACGGTTCTGGCCAGTCAGTTGGATTAGGCTCCATAATGTCATGTGTGGAAACAGGAGCCAGCCGCTGGTGCTGTGGGAAGCTCCAAGCGCAGAGTCGGACTAAGGGATTTCACAGAAGAATCAGACATCACGATCCCAGTGTCCCAATATGAACTACTGCAGGTATCATGTAATAGCTACACATCTCCTACGGCCGTCGTATATTTGACCTTATAACCAGCAGATTTAGACCATGTTATCTATTTTTCATTGTAACATACCACATTTTTACTGCTCACCTAAAAATGGCCCAGGACAATAAAACAAATAAATAAAGAGCTCCAAGAGAAGTTTACTGATGACGGATTCCATCGTGAAGTCTCTTGCCAAAAAAGTTCCAAGTACTAGTGTGTGTCAAGTTTAGGTATGATCATGTATCTCATATGGAAGACCTAACGTGTAAAACAGATATGGAGGCACTCAGGTAGAGGGGGCTTTTAAAACGTTGGCAAGTTGGAGGATTGGGCCCCCCAAAAACCCCAAATCCACATAATTTGAGAGGAAGCCATTTTCCCACACCTTCTAAAGCCAAGATGTAACATATACAGTTTAATTCCTGGGCCTCTGTGCTGTAAACCTCGGAGGAACTTAGTTTATTTTCTCTGCACCGTTTGTCTTTGCTCATCTGGAAGACCCAAACACTGGGAGACAACAGCAGGCATCAGCATCATAACCATCAGAAGCATCGGACAGGTCAAAGAACAGGGGGGGGGACAAGACAATATTAATCATTATATACTGTACTGATGCTGTGTGTTTTAGTTAAATATCATAAAGAATGCAGTTACTAGCTAGATACAATCACAAATAGTCCAGGAGTACCAACACCTATCCTTTAAGAGGCTTACACACTCAGTCTTCTGAACACTCAGTCCTCTGAAAAAAGCCAGTACTTAATATAGCCAAATACTATATCACACATCTCTGTTTACAGAGAGCCAGGTGGAGCCCTGAGGAGGCTGTAGTGGGTGGTGAGGGTATGGGTTTGAGGAGTGAGTCCTGCCACTGGTGCTGAGACTTATCAAAACAGCTCCTACATTCTTGCTCAATCACCCAGTCTCCCCTTGGACCAAACACTTCTACCAGTGTTTGTACTTAGGTAAACAGTGACAAGTGGGCTGTCAGGGGCCCCTAAGATGTACTGTAGCAGGAGTCCTACAAATGATGCAAGAAAAGCACTCACCATCACATGGAAGCAAATGGAAGCATGCAGAAGGCATATCCAGTTATACAAAACACATGTGTTTTTGAGTATGTCAGCGATTCTCTTCTAACCTTAAAACAGCAGTCCTGAGCATTATTTGTATGAAATGGGTATTATTGCAACAATAGATCTGGCTTGTAACACCATACTTCTATTTTGTATTTTGTAAGAAATTATAAAAAATAAATGGCAGGCGGTATGATGGTACAACTATACAAACTTTCACTACTGCTGAGGCCTAACCATAAAATCACCAACTTAAGAAAAGTCCTAAGCTTACTTCTGTTTATACATTGTATATTCCATATTTAATTAAATAGGGATACAAAACATTACAGAACCACAAGTAGCAGGAATGAATGCTACCGCGCTGACATGAGAGAACAGCTCTGGGCCTTTGAGCAGATCCAAGTACCACCTTGGGGCTGGAGGAAATATGTGATAAACAAAACCTGTTAGCTTTGCAGAAGACTGCACAGGGAATATGTCTTCTATGTTGGATATTTTAACTGAGCAAAAATGTAAATACAGATTTTTGTTTTCCACAGATTACAAAGCAGGTTTATACTCAATCAAGGCCTGGCACACAAGACTATCGACATATCAATTTAGGGGAAGGAAATTAGGGAAAAACACACTGATTTAAATTCCAAATTTAAGCAGTACTTCCAAATGAAATAAACTTGGAAACATTGCAAACAATAACAGAGAACAATCATATTACAAATACATATTTTATCTGGTAATGTTAATGACCTTATGTTCTTGTGAAAGTAGAGAAAAACGAAACACTTTAGTGAATGAAAGAACATTAAAATATAATGGTGGTAATTGGTTTGTCTCATAATTACAATGTCAGTCCAACCAAAAATCATCTAGAATAAATCAGACCACAACATACTAACTTTGTCTTATTAGAAAACATTGCATCATTTACATCCTGAGAGCTGACTATCTAAGGATGTGACAGAGGCCAAACACATGCATGTGAACACTTGTGATAGAACCGAACAGTTTTGAGAGTGAGGGACTTCTTAGTTACAAGTATTTTACTTAATTGGTTGTGGTTTCAAAGATAGGCACCTCAGGGTCTTTTTACTTGTATGTGTAATTTGTTTATCGGAATTGTATCATTCATTGCATTATTTAAGTCTTAACTAAAATCAGATCAAATAAAAGGCCAAATATATCTGAAAAACAAACCTCTGTGGGAGAACCAAAATCAGCAGAGGGACTGCAGGTGCTGGTGTCCGGTGGTACCGTCCCAGCACTGCTGCGCACTGGGGAGGTTGGAGCACCTACTAATGGTGGCTCTGGGACGTTGGAGGTTTGACGGAGAAAGCCATGCTTCTGCAGACGAGTCCAAGTAGAACTCCAGTTGAGAAGCAGCTCATACAATAATTGGACCTGGAGAAGAAAAGTAAAAGTTCTCATCAGGATGACAATACCACATAGTCTCAATGGCATAGCATACATTTGACCAGACAGCATGGTGATGGGGAACAATGATATGACTTGGACTTTTACATCCTTACATCCATTGCCATTTTGTTTAATATTTAACAAACTGTGTGCGTGTATTTGTGTGTATGACATACACACAAATACACGCTGTATGACATACACACAAATATACACTGTTGGCAGTTTAAACATATAGTTACAATTAAGAAACATAATCACATTGACACTTAAAAAAACTTTACCTTTTATTTTTAATTCAATAACGGCAAATGTATTGTAAATGTCAGAAGTTATTGCATGCCCTACAGATGCCACAATGAACAAACTTGTTATCCTTAACAACAGAACTCCCATAGAAACACCAAAGGAGGAAAGTTAGGTTGTGTCATCAATTTCGCAAAGTCACCATGGTTAGGATAAACTTCTTAACTAATTATCATGAAAGGAGGTCTCAGTTTCAAACAACAATAAAAAAACCACAGAATGCAAGTGGAAAACATGAGAGCAAGGCAAGGGAATGCAATGCTTTCACTCAATACTCTTTGAGAAGTAAAAGTAGGAGAAAGAAAAAAGGAAAAAGTAAAGTCTTTCACAGTGAGCTAATTTCTGGATTTCGGTTTGATTCCCCTGCCAGCAAAGTGCTGCAAGCCATCCCCTACTGCCAAAAAAGGTCCCTAAAAGAAAGGTGCACTGGCACAAAAACAACTTAAAACACATTTTTGCTCTCAGTCGCCTGCTCACACACAGCCATGGCTGTTAGCCCACGCATTACAGGGAGGCCTTCCATAAATAAGCATAAATCAAATGAAAAGCAGCACAATACATTACAGCTGGGGCATTTCAAACATGTCCAGGAAGAGCTGCTAACGTTATCCAACAGCAGCAGCAGCAGCAGCAGCAGCTGTCTGCCATACCCCACTGTACTGTGCTCCTGAGACTCGACGTCCAACAAACCATACAATATATTTAGAATGAGTTAAATAATATTGGGAGATCTGGGTGTAGCAAAATCAAAAACATATATTTTGAATTTTAAAAATGTTTCATTATTAATTAATGTATACCTGGGAGGCAGTGGTGAACAGACAAGAGCAAAATAGACGCAAATTAAGTGAAATCCTGTGCATATTTAAGCCAAACACAATGAAGAGTGGTCAAGACACATGCCGTCGGTCATGGCTCAGTTTGTTTCCTAAACGTATTAGTGTCGTCTTCAGCCCCTCACACTGTTAATGCCAACATGATTGATGTCTCTGTACTACAAGTTAAAGAAGCTATACCCGATTTATTATCTAATGAGTTCATAAAAATGCATATTACTACATACAAGTTGTATTAAAATCTGTAATTTAAATGAAAACTTTAGCTAATTGATTCAGCGTGTGTATGAATTCAGGCCGTAAAAAGTTATGAGTAGTAGAAAGCTCTCCTACAATCTGGCTGCCTCCTCTCGCGTCTACAGCGCAGGTAGACACAGCAGCATGCTAGCAGAAAGTGGCTATAACTCCACTGACTGTTTCTGCAGACACAGCAAAACAGCCCAAACAACGCAACAGTGAGAAAGAGAAGAGGGAACTAAAGCGAAAAAATTATCGAAGAAAAAAATCAAGCCTGGGTGAATATACGTAGAGTCAGCTTTGGATGCAAAATTAGAGGCAATCAGTTTTATATTTTGTTAGCAGTGTGTTGCTTTTGTACCATTTCATCAGTGATTGTTGTACAGCTTACAAGAAGTTGCGCTAATGCTAATGTTTGAATTTGTATCAGATCGCAAATAAAACTAGATGGCTTAGTGGGAGGAGAGCGTAGGGGAAATGAGAAGCCTGTGAGCGAGTTGGGGGCGATGCTAAACATTCAAACTGAAAAAACCCTTGCAGAAACGGGTATAGCTCCTTTAATGGTGGAGAGGAGATCCGAAAGTTGAAAATGGGAACACAATGTTTGATTTTTGGATCAGCCCTATATGGACCCTATATGGAAGGTATAATAGTCCACAAGCATAGAGAGCCACTTTGTTTGAGCCAAAACTCAAGGCTGAAAGTAACATGTTGGTGTGCAGATGCCTGACCTGCGATGATCAGCAAGGCCACCCAGAGGAAGAAGCTTGCAGCCACATTACGAGGAACTATGTAAGCGCGTTTCATTGCATAGTTATTGAAAAAAGGAGAAATGGTTTCCTGATAACCAATGATGCATTGTACTATTGGTGCAGTTCACTCTTCTGTAATGGAAAAATCAGACACTTTTCATTTCACATGTCACATTAGGTCATACTAGATCAAGCACATTGTATAAAGAAAAATGCATATGAACATTTGTGGTGTAAAGTTCCCCAAAAGCAGAAGATCAAGAGGAGCTGGCAGTGAGGAGCAGTAGTGAGCACTGGAGAGTGAACAGAGGCCTCCTCTGTCATTCATGAAAACACACATGAAAGGCTGTGGAGCGCAGATGGCCTGTGTTTGTGTCTTTATCTCACTACAGTCTATGCTAAAGGAGGCTATGCTAAACACTGCTGTGATACCATAGTGAGTACAGGTGCACAAATATAAAGGGCCAGAAATCCAGTAGATGTGCTTTATGCAGAAAGTAAAATTTTGAAAAAAAAAATAAAAAGATAGAAAGAAAGTGCCTTTGTCAAAGAGCAACATTGATTACTAGTTTAGTACAGAATTAAATAGCATATATAGTCACATTTGTATTTACTTTACATTATGATGTATGTTTCAAACACTCAAGCTCCACCCGATGATTGTAGTGTGATTAAATATGAAACTCTGTTGGTGGTAAAATGTGTTCAGAAAACCGCTGCTGACATCCCAACGTACAAGAAATGAAGACTATAATTAAAAAAGATTACAAATAGTTATTTTCTGTGCATGAGACCAATGCAGCACTGTCACACTATGTTTAGTGTTTCATACATCACTTTAAAGAATATTTCTATTTATTTGGGGGATAAGCGTCTCGAGTACAACCAGCTGAAGAAATGTACATAAAGAACAAGGCAGACAATACATAGTTTCTACAGATAAATAATTGTCAACCAGGCTCACTTGACAATTATTAATAAATATAAATTTGCCAATTTCCATCTGCATGCTATTAACAACAAACAAAAGAGTATCTGTGGGAAGGTTTTCACAACTAAAATAATTTATTTCTGTTGGCAACTCCTTCTGCCATCAAT
This sequence comes from Pomatoschistus microps, assembly GCA_029875035.1. Classification (NCBI taxonomy): domain Eukaryota; kingdom Metazoa; phylum Chordata; class Actinopteri; order Gobiiformes; family Gobiidae; genus Pomatoschistus; species Pomatoschistus microps. The sequence continues at coordinate 10,594 of JAPMNZ010959954.1, read as the reverse complement.
AATGTGGTCTGAGAGACAATTCAAATATTGTTTGGTTCAAGTGTTTACAAAGAAAAGAAATGTAATAAAACTAATTCAATTGCAAAAATCAAAGCTTGTACTATGGTGCATGTATATGTCAGTACAATGAAAACTAAAGCATACTTTGGGCAGCTAAATATATCCAGTCCATCTGCATTCGGGATCCAGTCACCAAAACAAAATAACATTGTGCAATAACAATCAGCTTAAAGTTTCCCCGTTCTCCTTTACTCTGATCTGAGCAAAACAAACATAGCAACACTCCAATGTTTACAGGCTGATTTTCATGACAATCAAGACAGTGAGCATGATGAACTGTTTTGTGCATTTGTAGACCATGTGGACACTCTGTTCCAGTCAGGGGTTTGTTTATGTTAAATTCTACAAAGACAAGTGAAATTTTCCATTGTTAAGTTCTTGACTTGTTTCCCTTACATGCTCTCTGAAACATTCCCGTACAGTGCCTAAAGCTATTCCTGATCAGGTTTTCTACTATTGTCAATTATTAAACATCCCTCGCTTACAGAGACTGAAAGAGGTCTCAGTATGTTTATTACGAGGTATTCCATAGGGTCATTTATTCCATAGCAAGAAATTAATCAAAGCCCTGGGCTTTAGCAGGGCTTTAATTAAACATTGATTATTGATAATCAATTGGGTGGCCGATTATCTTTTATAATTATTATTATAGAATCCAAAATATCAATGAAATAGGTATTTTTTATATATTTGACTAAAACAAAGCTCAAGTTATGCTCCTGGAAACAGACTTGCGTTACATATTGGATTGATTAAAAAGACCGTATAAAGATTTTTATTTCATTTTGCAGTTATTATATAATTATCGGAGTCAAAACCTTCTCAGCATGTTCAATTCTATGTAAGTAACAATTAATTACTTACTAATTTTGTAATAATTGATTAGTTGCAATTAATGGGTTATCTTGCTACAGCACTAGTGGGTGGGAAGATTTGAACAGAGATGGGTAAAACAATATTGCACTTCCATCTGACTGACCTGTGGATTGGAGCACTTGATATGGACTGGCTGCAGATCCACATGGAGGCACACCACAAACGAGGGCCTGCCTTCAGAACCTTGCAGTTTGTGGGAGGTCACAGCCAGCGTAGAAGTGCAGCCCATGGGTTCCAGCAAGCTCAGGCTCTTCTGCTGTCCAAGGAGGGTGTAGACACTGAAATGACTCAAGCTGATGGTCCAAGGGAAAGCATCACCTTTGGACAGAAAGAAAAAAAAGAATTGTGAGCAACACTGAAGCGTTTACATTCTTTAGAAGGAGATACGCAACTTTTCAAAGCTCAAGGTCATGAAGAAAACATTTCTCTTACAGTGTGTGCAGGCGGCTTTGATCTAGTGCATGTGAGATTAAGACGTTTTCAAAAAGCAGGAATGAATTACTAAAAAGCACAGGTTTATAATTTCAACACCAACATTGACAAGGCCACTGATGTAACTGTTTTTGCTGTCATTTTCTCTTACTTTTTGTATTTGAAATCATGAATGCCCAGTCTTATGTCATTGGAGGAAAAATGAGGGTGCCCCCTATTTTTATTCTGAAGAGAAAACAGCGCCTGAACGTCTTATGTTGGTAATGTCAACTCTCCCAGGTGTTCTTACCACATGTGCAAGATATACATGTCTCAAAGTAACTCTTTGTTTGTCTTTTGTCACAGTAAATGAGTGGCCATGGGTCAAGGGTTTGCTCAGTGTTGAAAAGTCCATAATGATGATGAATTCACGTAATGTATCCTATTACAATTTTCAAAACATTCATTTCAGTTATTAATGAATTTGATGCGTTTATAATACTGCAGAAATTAGGTCGCACCAGCATGAGGTAGTTCACAAGGCTATTCCATGATCTGGAGTGATACAGGCTGCTATTTTGATAGTAGTTATGTCAGGCATTCAACAAGGACATTTCAACATATAAGGTTATGTGAAAAAACTCATTTGAAAAATCCAAGTTCCCTTTCATTAATAATTATGATATAAATCCCACTTGTGATTAATCACCGAGAGTGGTGATTAAACTGAGAAACCACTGCTGCAACTTGGTTCTGTCCACTTCATTTTTTGTCAGATTAATATAGAACATATAAAAACAAACAGTTGTTTGCCTACCTTCTTCTAAAATGGGCCTGGAGACCATGAAGGGAAGCTCTTGCAGTGGTTCTATGTACTTGTGCCCAGTGCTGAGGATGGTGATCTGGGGCAGACAGACCACCAGGGTTGCAGGCATAGAAGCCTGGTTATGATACCAGCTCCGGACAGTCCCGGGAATGTCTCCACAGATTATGGTGCTCGGAGAAGGTAAACTGTCATTGGGCAGGAACACACAGCAGGCCTGAAGCTCCAACTGTGGAAAGAAAAGTGAAAGAAATTAAAAATGGATAACAGCCAAATTTCATTTTACGTAAAATAAAAGCAACAAATGGATTGGCATAAATTTGGTATGCACTTTGCACCCAAGTACCTAAGTTCACTAGGACACGCAAAGCCAAAGGTTGATGATCGACTTTGCTAAACTCATTGAAGACTATTAATCTATACTTGTAATTCTAGTTTTTGTTATATTTTGGAAAATATGCCACATCGGCTGTCACAGAGACAAAAATGGGCACCAAGCTACAATTGCTGTGATGGGCAATTACAATTACATACTAATAACCTTAATGGTGTTTGCTTATGACATTTGAATGCTTTTGCAGTCATTTGCCATAGCAACAAAAACTACAAATGACACTGCATGGTAGCAATGTTGTATTCCAGCATGACGAAACTGTCATTAATAGAAAACATTTCACAGATGTCAACTCAAATTATCGCCAGGAACACTAGTTTAATGTTTACACTACAGTACAAAATGTAAGAAGCGCCTACGTATGTAATGGAAAATACATTTTGGCTAGAGTACCTTACTTTTAAACGAACTCAAACTACTTTCAAAAATGTATTTTAAATGTAATGAAATCTATCCATCCACCTGGCCTCATCCATCCACCTGGTCACATCAAACAATTTAGATCAGCTTTCCCAACAAAAACATGACAAAGAGAGAACCAGTCAGCTTTCAGCCCAAAGCATCAAATAGTGACTCAGATGTCTCTTTCCTACTATTAGGAAAAATATATAGTATATAATATGTTTTATAATAAGATAAAGACAGCACAAAGAGGTCACAAACCCAAACATAAATCTTGGAACAAACAACAATGTTGTGATTGCAGTGCTGGGTATATCTCGGTTACACATTTTTTGTCTTTCAATACAGGATATCAACCATACCAACCCGAGCAACAATATCTGTAGATGGGTCTCTGGACCCTAGTGACAATGGAAGGATCTGTCAAATACAGAAGACAAATTTCCCTATAGGGCAATAAAAGTAGGATTTTGACAACAAGGTTAAGCATAATTATACACCGACAACGTATGAAATATGTTTACTGTGTAATAAATTGTTCTTGACTAATGACCAAAGATCTAATAAACTACACTAATAATAACCGTATTAAGGTTAATTGGGAAAACTGCAATTCATATTTCACAACAATGATTAATTCCAAAGAAAGTATAAGTAGTGTAACCACATTTCTCAAACGTTATTTCCAACATGCAACTAATTACTTTTTCATGACATGTGCTGCCATCACCACTGCATAAATGTGCATGTGTAGAAGTAGTAGTGAGAAGACACATTGGAAACTGCACAACTTGCATTATGTGAGGTAAAGCTAACCACTAGCACTCGTCATTAAAATATGTTTACACTGCATTTGGGCCAAAGCTGTTCGAGCGTGTGGTTATGTTAGGAGTTGTCATTGTATAAACTGTGGGTCAAATCTTCCACCTTTTGCTTTTGGCAGCAGCAAATGTCAGGTGTCTGTGGTCACCAAGCTCTCTCACACAAATCTCTGAGGAAAGAAGAACTAGCACTCATTGGCACTAAACAGCAATGACAGGTCCAAACAGAGAAAAAGTCTGAGGTCAGAAAATCCCAAAACATCATTGGTTTGACTTCAGCCAAAACCACTGACATGTCTTCCCCACGAACAGGTTTTTATCCCATCATTACTGTACCCCCAGTTCTCTGGTCCACCGGTCCAAATGCCATGCAGTCAGTAAAATACACATTGGCTTACAATACGATAAAACTAAACCGCCTGGCTTTATAGTGAGTATTAATTTGTCTAATTGATTTTGTCATATGGCAGCATATTCATAGAGTTTTATCCAGGTTCACATCTCATTTGTGACCATGCACTAATACAGGGCGGGGAGCCTATGTGAGGGTAGTGACCTCAGCAAAGCAAAGGCAAAAATACTTAACCAAAACAAAAATGGAAAAGTGCAGAGGGCAGCAAGTGGAGCTGGAGCTAGTGCGTGTTTTATGTCACAATTTGAGGTGTAAAAGTTCAGTTGAGGTTGAGCAGGGTCATGTTTGCTATTCCACCGAATTGTGTTTAACAGCTCTCTAACAGGCCAATAAACATTACACTAGACGTAGGCCAAGTGTGACAGTGTCCCGGCTCAGCTATGCATTTGGTACAATTTTAGAAAGTAAGGGCAGACATCATGTCCTAAAATGGGACAGGAAAGTGCCAGGTATATGCCAGTTTGGTCTAAAATACTTTGTTCCACGTCATGCTGGAGCTACATTTGCAGCACGTTTCTGTACTCACTATTGGCTCACACAGCTTCCCAGAGCCAAAACTGCCAATACAGGGATAACAGAAATTAATTTTATGTTGGGGAGACCTATGGAAAGTAGGCTTTTCCAAGTACAGCAGGGGGAAAAATATGACACAAATTTAAGATAGATTTGGGCAGAACTAAGTAATATCTAAAAGCCGCTGAGATAATTGCGGTATGGGATATGTGTTATATAATTCGTTTTTCTGTGTGGTATAAAGTAATGTGGAATAAAAGAGCTAAAAGATGGATGAGCTCTTGAAGGCCTGACACTTTATCCATGTTTAAATGGGTTCAGGGCCTGTCAACTAACTTAGGAATTCACACTTCGCTTCATAAGGCTGTTTTTTAGTGACATATTGTATTATGGTAAAACAGAAACAAATAAACAAAAGATTCTGGACTCCAAGTGTGCATGTGTTATGGAAAGATGGGACATTTTTTGTATCATTAAAGTCACAAATAAAATAAAGTAAATGTTTTTTTATTGTGTCCTGGCCACGTGCCTTTTTGCACTTTTTTCCTTCACATGTCTTGCCATTTGCCTACTTGCATGATGTCAACTGTAGATGTTGAAATCACACATGTAACTAAGCCCTTAATGACAACTTAATGCAGCAAAAACTCTCTCATTGTAACCAGGAGCAGACAGCACACTATCAATAAACTTCAAAAAGAGTAAAAACACGTTTCAATTTTGACCAGGAAATCTCCACGAGAAAAAAAACACTGAAACCAATGAAGTCCTTATGAGCTCGCGCGTGCCGGCTAATTCTACAAAAACATGCTCCGGTGACACACTTTAAAGTCACACCTCCATGTTATACAGTACAAACCTGAACATACAAGGACCATGGATCACGTTTCCCCTCTAACTGTTGTCATCAGGCATGAGGCAAAAACTAAATAAACAAATGGAATAAAACAAATCTCTGGGCTTGAGCCAAAACACCTGAGTTAACATCTCCTTTTCTTCTGCTTTCTGTGCAGTGCAAGCCCCCACAATTTTTAATATCCTCTCAAAATGGTCCTGCGCACACCACTTCCTCTGAAAGATGGCACCTGCAATAGCAGTGACCTCTGTCGAGCGCACAAGGATCCCGGCTGGAGCTCAGACTAGGGGGTTATTTGTTCATAATGTTACTGCTGTGAAGGGTTATAGAAGTACAAGCTCCTCTGTGTTCAAATAAGTTCTACTTTCCTTCAGTTAGGGACAAAGACTTAATACATTATTTTAAAATTTAAGCCGTACAAACTAAACTAAAAATCTTAAGTGTATTTGTTTGTGCAACTATCACAAAACAAGTTAAGATTTAAATGCAGACGTCTTTGTCAGTCATTCCTCTGCACTATTTCATCATGTATCGATCTTAAACTATTACGGGAAAAGAAATTACAGGAAAGTTCACCAATGAATGTGTGATAGCATGAGACAAAAGTCAAATAGAGTTCATGATATAGGGAGAACCAAAAAAAGACATCCAAAACAGGTTTTTAAATTATTACGCCTTAGGAACAAGAATGGTTTTCATAACCATTCTGCGGCACAGCTTTGGAGAAAGAGCAAAGAAAGGAGGAGTATACATTTGCTTAGAAAAAAGAAACCCAAATGCATGCACTTAACTTATTGAAGTCTTTCAGTGTTCCAACCATAAAGAAAATTCAGTTAGCTGGCTAGCTTACTCTGCAATGACAGATTGGAGAACAAAGGGACTTGTGAGTTTATACCATAATACCCCCGTGTAGTGTAAAAAGTAAGCACGCGATGAGAAACAAAAGACGATTTCTTCAAAAATACGTGTCATGATTGGCAGCCCGTTCATTTTGTAGGTGACCATAGCTTATGGCACAACTTAAGACTTGATCCTTTCCTCTTAGGCTTTAAGATGAACAAGGATCCTTTTACACTTTGATGTACAGTCACTCAAGCACTAACTTAATCAGGATTTTGGATCGAAAAGCTGGCCAATGCTGTCAGAGTAAATAAATAAGGTTCTAGAAGGGACAAGAAAAAAAAATAATAACCAAAACATGTAAATTTGGCAGATACCCCGATTGAATGAGAGATGCCTCAAGACATTTTTTCATGTGTTTAATTCTCCTTACTGATCCCAACTTGGCCTTACATCATAGGCCTTTAAAATAGAGGATTGTTTCATTTTGTGTGAGTTCTGCAAAGTTTGTTTTCATCAGATAGTGTGCACAATCCAGGCACATGAAACAGTGTTTCAAGTCTTTTTAGTCTTAATACCCTCAATCCTAACAACAGTTCCAAACGTCTTCCACTTTCCTTTCAGTTTTTACTGAGATGGTTTATCTGGTTCCAAAGGTGCAGGTTCTAATAGAAAGAAAGTTACCGGCCAAACAGACCAAATGTTTAAAAACAAAACAGAAATAGGAGACGCTAAACCTGAAGTAAACTACATTGGTCTTTATCTAAAAGCGACCCCGAATGAGAGAAATAAGGCCATATAAAAGATTCTACAAAAATGCACAACCGTAAGAATAGTTATAAAGTCTCCCTTCAAGTGGTTCATGTGACGGACATGAACAAACGTCAAGCACCAAAACGAGGAGAGGAGCCTGTGATTTTTCTGCCTCCTCAGTATCCTCGATATTTACAGTTACTCCTTTCGGTTAGAGAGAAGAGGCCGGTCTGTTTTTTCAGCTGCAGTGACAGGTCCAAACTCATCTAGCTCCACAGGCGCATGTAGTGTCCAGATGGTAGCATTTGTAGTTGCAGTAGTAACCTCACAAAATGTAAGTACCGTCTGTGGCGGTGACAGGCTCCTATCAATATCTCAAGCAACAAACTGCTGTCACTTTGGCACTATATACTTCCACAGATTCCAAGGGCCACTGTGAGTTTACATGGGTCATATCACAGTTTATTAGTCCTCTCGTCTTCTACTGTCTGGAAATAAACTCACTAAAGATAAAATCATGCAAGCATTATGTTCATATATTTGGCTGCTTTCTCTACAGCACAATATCTTCATACAGACTTCAACATGCACAGGAAATCACCCAGAGATAGGAGAGGAAATTAGAAACACCCTCACAGCATCGTTAGTGAAAACATTTGTAACTCTGGAGGAAAGAGGTCTCCGTGGTGGGTTCGGCAGCAAACGGAAAACACATCCTCTTGTTTTGAAAAACCTGATACCTCTCCAAATGTAATCTTCCTGTGTCTGCGCCAGACGGGACACACTGTTTCCTCAGTGACTGCTTAGGTCCACACACCCCTTCTTTCATTGTATTTATTAGAGAACCCACCCAAAATCACTACGTTTACAAGTCTCAACCAAGAAGAATAAAATATGGAGTGGTATTTTTCATTTTGTTACATGAATTTTGGGAAATACTTGTTTTGTTGAAAAAGGCTGGTTCACATGGAAGGATGAACGGCAGGGAGGGTAATTCCTGATGCACCCGAAAGATGTTTGAGATTTTCCAGACCTAGGAATGTCTGATTTCACAGCCAAAACTCTTTGCAAAAAAACTGTGAAAACTGTAAAATATGTTAAATATTTTGTGCACCTAAATTCAGTGTTGGTGCACCGAATGAAAATTATTAGCATCGGTGCAACGATCCAACAATGTTAGCCTGGAGCTGTGAAATAAATGTAGCGAGTTAAGGTTTTTAGAAGTTTCCCAGCAATGTGGAATTTGGATTAGTGGTTGTTGTTGTAGAGTAAATAGTGTCTGGATCTCAATTCCGATGATTAATTTGTGTGTGAGGATGAGACAAGACAGATGTGCTCTCAAAAATGCATTTCCCTTTTGGTTTATATGAAAAAGGCATCCAAGCACGTTGCCTCTTGACAACACATCAGAATAGATCTCACCCATATGCTACCGCAATGGTAATCAATGGCATGGCACACACAGGCACCAAGCCATCCTTGTGGCCCGCATTCATCAGGTCTAACACTGCTTACAGAAGCTGACAAGCACTGGAGGTCTCCCTCGTTGAGGTGGAAATCTGCAAAAATAAACGCTTTAGGTGACATGAAGGCTTTGTTTGTTTCTGCTGGCCCAGCTGTTTGTGTTAGTGCGGTGGGTTAATTGCGACTTTGATCGGTACGTTTATTGATGCAGCAATGGCCTTAGGAGTGAGTCTGGCCTCGTCTTGCCTGCAACTCCATTTTCTACCCCCAATCTCAAACAATTAGCCGTCCACCAATCTAAAAGGAGTAAATACCAATGGATGAGGGTTTCTATTGATCGATATACAATGTGCATAATTGCATGGAATACTCACCAATTTGCATTTTCTGTTTTCACAATATCTATTAAAACAATAGGCAATATAGGATTACAGGATAATTGAAAAATCATCATGTATATCAAAAACAAATCCTTTTAATTTGCACATTGATTTTGAATGCTTGTATTTTCTAATCTGGTCATTTACCCAAAGCTCATGACCATAGGTGACAGTAGGAAGGTAGAAGAGGCTGCTCCCTCTTCAACACAACAGTCCAATATGGCCGCATCACCTCACATGCTTGGACTGATCAGTCTGTTAATCTCACACTCTATCCTTCCCTCAATCGTATAAAAGACCGAGATACATGAAATCCTCGACGAGTTAGGTTAACTCATTGACTGCCAGGCATTTTAGATTATTTCACTGATAATCAAGACCTACAGAATATTGTGTGCATATGATTTTGAAAGACTGGCAGAAATCACCAGTCATAGACAAAATATGAGGTTTTTGTGAAAACAGACGCACCATGCAGAAAAGTGATTTTAAGTAAGTAAGTAAGTAAAGTTTATTTGTAACAAAAGTTAGTTTAACTTTAGTGTCTCCTCATACATGTCTAGTATCAAACATGCTAGAAAACAGCAAGAACAACTTACGAGGAATGTTTTCGATGCAAAATAATACATTTTGTGGCACACACACCCTCATTGACAAAGTGTTGCTTGAATATTTTTTTGGGGTGCACCACAGGTCTGCTGCCCTGACCCTCCACATGCTCTCTGTCAGATCTAGAGACACCTTTACTGCTCAAAATGCCTCTAAATGAAGCTTGTCCTGGCTGTATTCCTCCTGCTTAACATCACCTCCATCTCTCCTGCTCACGGCACTCAGATGGTCCCCTTTGACAAGACACCAACAGAGTGCTGCTGCCACCTGCTGGCGCAAAAAACACACCGTCTATAGCCAAACCCCAGACATACATGATTACAGGGGACACAGACGTAGAGGAAAATAGTGAAAAACTCCAATTGACTGATTAATCAGTCAATGGTAGTCAATTACCCCTATTAAAACCAGGGTGATTAAATATGTTCAGTTTGTATTCAATACTAAACCCAATTCCTCACAGGGCAAAAAAAAGTTTCTTCTGCTTTATCCGCCGTTTCTTCTGGTCACGGGGTATGCCCAGTAGAGATGCCCAGATTTCCCAAGGAAAGGAAATGTAAAATAAAATGATGGAAGCATCACCAAGACACTTATTAAAAATCAAGGTACCAAGAAGGTCATTTGCATCTGTTGACCAAAAATCTAATTAAATAAAGAAGAATCCATCCTGCTTTTTTCATATGCGTAGCACATGTTCCCCATTGAAAATACAAAGAAATTGGGCATCTATAAGCTATATTGTGCATTTACCATACCACCAGTACTAAACCTGAGGGAGTTACATCCATCTACAGCGCAGTAGATAAGACATAAAAGGTGCATAAAAGTAAAAGGATAAGGGACATCTGGGTGATAGATGAACAAACGTTTGTCAAAATTAGAGGTTTAAAGTGAACACTGTTTTTGTCTAAAGAGACATGATCAGTTATGCTTGTTGCATTGGCAAAAAAGGCTACTCCAAAGAAAAAAAGCAACTCTTT